>OZ038382.1:29670496-29690496 GCA_964036045.1 Eutreptiella sp. 'Long Island Sound 2002'
CCGAGTCCCTCCGGTCCAGCCTGGGCCGCGGAGGGATAGGGACGCCCCGTGGGTTCGCCAGGTATTTTTCCTTCTCCCACACAGCGGCGGTTACACCCGAGTCCCTCCGGTCCAGCCTGGGCCGCGGAGGGATAGGGACGCCCCGTGGGGTCGTCAGGTATTTTTCTCTCCCCCACACAGCGGCGGTTACACCCGAGTCCCTCCGGTCCAGCCTGGGCCGCGGAGGGATAGGGACGCCCCGTGGGTTCGCCAGGTATTTTTCCTTCTCCCACACAGCGGCGGTTACACCCGAGTCCCTCCGGTCCAGCCTGGGCCGCGGAGGGATAGGGACGCCCCGTGGGGTCGTCAGGTATTTTTCCTTCCCCCACACAGCGGCGGTTACACCCGAGTCCCTCCGGTCCAGCATGAGCCGCGGAGGGATAGGGACGCCCCGTGGGGTCGTCAGGTATTTTTCCTTCCCCCACACAGCGGCGGTTACACCCGAGTCCCTCCGGTCCAGCCTGGGCCGCGGAGGGATAGGGACGCCCCGTGGGTTCGCCAGGTATTTTTCCTTCCCCCACACAGCGGCGGTTACACCCGAGTCCCTCCGGTCCAGCCGGGGCCGCGGGGGGATAGGGACGCCCCGTGGGTTCGCCAGGTATTTCTCCTTACCCCACACAGCGGCGGTTACACCCGAGTCCCTCCGGTCCAGCCTGGGCCGCGGAGGGATAGGGACGCCCCGTGGGTTCGCCAGGTATTTTTCCTTTCCCCACACAGCGGCGGTTACACCCGAGTCCCTCCGGTCCAGCCTGGGCCGCGGGGGGATAGGGACGCCCCATGGGGTCGTCAGGTATTTTTCCTTCCCCCACACAGCGGCGGTTACACCCGAGTCCCTCCGGTCCAGCCTGGGCCGCGGAGGGATAGGGACGCCCCGTGGGTTCGCCAGGTATTTTTCCTTCCCCCACACAGCGGCGGTTACACCCGAGTCCCTCCGGTCCAGCCTGGGCCGCGGAGGGATAGGGACGCCCCGTGGGTTCGCCAGGTATTTTTCCTTCCCCCACACAGCGGCGGTTACACCCGAGTCCCTCCGGTCCAGCCTGGGCCGCGGGGGGATAGGGACGCCCCATGGGGTCGTCAGGTATTTTTCCTTCCCCCACACAGCGGCGGTTACACCCGAGTCCCTCCGGTCCAGCCTGGGCCGCGGAGGGATAGGGACGCCCCGTGGGTTCGCCAGGTATTTTTCCTTCCCCCACACAGCGGCGGTTACACCCGAGTCCCTCCGGTCCAGCCTGGGCCGCGGAGGGATAGGGACGCCCCGTGGGTTCGCCAGGTATTTTTCCTTCCCCCACACAGCGGCGGTTACACCCGAGTCCCTCCGGTCACGCCTGGGCCGCGGAGGGATAGGGACGCCCCGTGGGGTCGTCAGGTATTTTTCCTTCCCCCACACAGCGGCGGTTACACCCGAGTCCCTCCGGTCCAGCCTGGGCCGCGGAGGGATAGGGACGCCCCGTGGGTTCGTCAGGTATTTTTCCTTCCCCCACACAGCGGCGGTTACACCCGAATCCCTCCGGTCCAGCCTGGGCCGCGGAGGGATAGGGACGCCCCGTGGGGTCGTCAGGTATTTTTCCTTCCCCCACACAGCGGCGGTTACACCCGAGTCCCTCCGGTCCAGCCTGGGCCGCGGAGGGATAGGGACGCCCCGTGGGTTCGTCAGGTATTTTTCCTTCCCCCACACAGCGGCGTCTACACCCGAGTCCCTCCGGTCCAGCCTGGGCCGCGGGGGGATAGGGACGCCCCGTGGGTTCACAAGGTATTTTTCTCTCCCCCACACAGCGGCGGTTACACCCGAGTCCCTCCGGTCCAGCCTGGGCCGCGGAGGGATAGGGACGCCCCGTGGGTTCGCCAGGTATTTTTCCTTCTCCCACACAGCGGCGGTTACACCCGAGTCCCTCCGGTCCAGCCTGGGCCGCGGAGGGATAGGGACGCCCCGTGGGGTCGTCAGGTATTTTTCTCTCCCCCACACAGCGGCGGTTACACCCGAGTCCCTCCGGTCCAGCCTGGGCCGCGGAGGGATAGGGACGCCCCGTGGGTTCGCCAGGTATTTTTCCTTCTCCCACACAGCGGCGGTTACACCCGAGTCCCTCCGGTCCAGCCTGGGCCGCGGAGGGATAGGGACGCCCCGTGGGGTCGTCAGGTATTTTTCCTTCCCCCACACAGCGGCGGTTACACCCGAGTCCCTCCGGTCCAGCATGAGCCGCGGAGGGATAGGGACGCCCCGTGGGGTCGTCAGGTATTTTTCCTTCCCCCACACAGCGGCGGTTACACCCGAGTCCCTCCGGTCCAGCCTGGGCCGCGGAGGGATAGGGACGCCCCGTGGGTTCGCCAGGTATTTTTCCTTCCCCCACACAGCGGCGGTTACACCCGAGTCCCTCCGGTCCAGCCGGGGCCGCGGGGGGATAGGGACGCCCCGTGGGTTCGCCAGGTATTTCTCCTTACCCCACACAGCGGCGGTTACACCCGAGTCCCTCCGGTCCAGCCTGGGCCGCGGAGGGATAGGGACGCCCCGTGGGTTCGCCAGGTATTTTTCCTTTCCCCACACAGCGGCGGTTACACCCGAGTCCCTCCGGTCCAGCCTGGGCCGCGGGGGGATAGGGACGCCCCATGGGGTCGTCAGGTATTTTTCCTTCCCCCACACAGCGGCGGTTACACCCGAGTCCCTCCGGTCCAGCCTGGGCCGCGGAGGGATAGGGACGCCCCGTGGGTTCGCCAGGTATTTTTCCTTCCCCCACACAGCGGCGGTTACACCCGAGTCCCTCCGGTCCAGCCTGGGCCGCGGAGGGATAGGGACGCCCCGTGGGTTCGCCAGGTATTTTTCCTTCCCCCACACAGCGGCGGTTACACCCGAGTCCCTCCGGTCCAGCCGGGGCCGCGGGGGGATAGGGACGCCCCGTGGGTTCGTCAGGTATTTTTCCTTCCCCCACACAGCGGCGGTTACACCCGAGTCCCTCCGGTCTAGCCTGGGCCGCGGGGGGATAGGGTCGCCCCGTGGGTTCGCCAGGTATTTTTCCTTCCCCCACACAGCGGCGGTTACACCCAAGTCCCTCCGGTCCAGCCTGGGCCGCGGGGGGATAGGGACGCCCCGTGGGTTCGCCAGGTTTTTTTCCTTCCCCCACACAGCGGCGGTTACACCCGAGTCCCTCCGGTCCAGCCTGGGCCGCGGGGGGATAGGGACGCCCCGTGGGTTCACCAGGTATTTTTCCTTCCCCCACACAGCGGCGGTTACACCCGAGTCCCTCCGGTCCAGCCTGGGCCGCGGAGGGATAGGGACGCCCCGTGGGTTCGCCAGGTATTTTGCCTTCCCCCACACAGCGGCGGTTACACCCGAGTCCCTCCGGTCCAGCCTGGGCCGCGGGGGGATAGGGACGCCCCGTGGGTTCGCCAGGTATTTTTCCTTCCCCCACACAGCGGCGGTTACACCCGAGTCCCTCCGGTCCAGCCTGGGCCGCGGGGGGATAGGGACGCCCCGTGGGTTTGTCAGGTATTTTTCCTTCTCCCACACAGCGGCGGTTACACCCGAGTCCCTCCGGTCCAGCCTGGGCCGCGGAGGGATAGGGACGCCCCGTGGGTTTGTCAGGTATTTTTCCTTCCCCCACACAGCGGCGGTTACACCCGAGTCCCTCCGGTCCAGCCTGGGCCGCGGAGGGATAGGGACGCCCCGTGGGTTCACCAGGTATTTTTCCTTCCCCCACACAGCGGCGGTTACACCCGAGTCCCTCCGGTCCAGCCTGGGCCGCGGAGGGATAGGGACGCCCCGTGGGTTCGTCAGGTATTTTTCCTTCCCCCACACAGCGGCGGTTACACCCGAGTCCCTCCGGTCCAGCCTGGGCCGCAGGGGGATAGGGACGCCCCGTGGGTTCGTCAGGTATTTTTCCTTCCCCCACACAGCGGCGGTTACACCCGAGTCCCTCCGGTCCAGCCTGGGCCGCGGAGGGATAGGAACGCCCCGTTGGTTCGTCAGGTATTTTTCCTTCCCCCACACAGCGGCGGTTACACCCGAGTCCCTCCGGTCCAGCCTGGGCCGCGGAGGGATAGGGACGCCCCGTGGGTTCGCCAGGTATTTTTCCTTCCCCCACACAGCGGCGGTTACACCCGAGTCCCTCCGGTCCAGCCTGGGCCGCGGAGGGATAGGGACGCCCCGTGGGTTCGCCAGGTATTTTTCCTTCCCCCACACAGCGGCGGTTACACCCGAGTCCCTCCGGTCCAGCCTGGGCCGCGGGGGGATAGGGACGCCCCGTGGGTTTGTCAGGTATTTTTCCTTCCCCCACACAGCGGCGGTTACACCCGAGTCCCTCCGGTCCAGCCTGGGCCGCGGGGGGATAGGGACGCCCCGTGGGTTCGCCAGGTATTTCTCCTTACCCCACACAGCGGCGGTTACACCCGAGTCCCTCCGGTCCAGCCTAGGCCGCGGAGGGATAGGGACGCCCCGTGGGGTCGTCAGGTATTTTTCCTTCCCCCACACAGCGGCGGTTACACCCGAGTCCCTCCGGTCCAGCCTGGGCCGCGGGGGGATAGGGACGTCCCGTGGGTTCGCCAGGTTTTTTTCCTTCCCCCACACTTGGCTTTCGGACCATCGAGGCCCCCGCCGCTGGGGCGAGGGGGCCTCCTTCGCTTTGGGACCACTGAGGCCCCCGCCGCTGAGGCGAGGGGGCCTCTTTGGCTTTGGGACCACCGAGGCCCCCGCCGCTGAGGCGAGGGGGCCTCCTTCGCTTTGGGACCATCGAGGCCCCCACCGCTGAGGCGAGAGGGCCTCCTTGGCTTTGGGACCACCGAGGCCCCCGCCCCTGCTTTCGATTTGGGACCACCGAGGCCCCCTCCGCTGAGGCGAGGGGGCCTCCTTCTCTTCGGGACCACCGAGGCCCCCGCCGCTGGGGCGAGGGGGCCTCTTTGACTTTGGGACCACCGGGGCCCCCTCCGCTGAGGCGAGGGGGCCTCCTTCGCTTTGGGATCACCAAGGCCCCCGCCGTTGAGGCGAAGGGGCCTCCTTCGCTTTGGGACCATCGAGGCCCCCGCCGCTGGGGCGAGGGGGCCTCTTTCGCTTTGGGACCACCGAGGCCCCCGCCGCTGAGGCGAGGGGGCCTCCTGGGCTTTGGGAACACCGAGGCCCCCGCTGCTGAGGCGAGGGGGCCTCCTTCGCTTTGGGACCACCGAGGCCCCCTCCGCTGAGGCGAGGGGGCCTCCTTCTCTTCGGGACCACCGAGGCCCCCGCCGCTGGGGCGAGGGGGCCTCTTTGACTTTGGGACCACCGGGGCCCCCTCCGCTGAGGCGAGGGGGCCTCCTTTGCTTTCGGACACCGAGGCCCCCGCCGCTGAGGCGAGGGGGCCTCCTTCGCTGTGGGATCACCAAGGCCCCCGCCCTTGAGGCGAAGGGGCCTCCTTCGCTTTGGGACCATCGAGGCCCCCGCCGCTGAGGCGAGGGGGCCTCTTTCGCTTTGGGACCACCGAGGCCCCCGCCGCTGAGGCGAGGGGGCCTCTTGGGCTTTGGGAACACCGAGGCCCCCGCCGCTGAGGCGAGGGGGCCTCCTTCGCTTTGGGACCACCGAGGCCCCCTCCGCTGAGGCGAGGGGGCCTCCTTCTCTTCGGGACCACCGAGGCCCCCGCCGCTGGGGCGAGGGGGCCTCTTTGGCTTTGGGAACACCGAGGCCCCCGCCGCTGAGGCGAGGGGGCCTCCTTTGCTTTGGGAACACCGAGGCCCCCGCCGCTGAGGCGAAGGGGCCTCCTTCGCTTTGGGACCACCGAGGCCCCCGCCGCTGAGGCGAGGGGGCCTCTTTGGCTTTGGGACCACCGAGGCCCCCGCCGCTGAGGCGAGGGGGCCTCCTTCGCTTTGGGACCATCGAGGCCCCCTCCGCTGAGGCGAGAGGGCCTCCTTGGCTTTGGGACCACCGAGGCCCCCGCCCCCGCTTTCGATTTGGGACCACCGAGGCCCCCTCCGCTGAGGCGAGGGGGCCTCCTTCTCTTCGGGACCACCGAGGCCCCCGCCGCTGGGGCGAGGGGGCCTCTTTGACTTTGGGACCACCGGGGCCCCCTCCGCTGAGGCGAGGGGGCCTCCTTCGCTTTGGGATCACCAAGGCCCCCGCCGTTGAGGCGAAGGGGCCTCCTTCGCTTTGGGACCATCGAGGCCCCCGCCGCTGAGGCGAGGGGGCCTCTTTCGCTTTGGGACCACCGAGGCCCCCGCCGCTGAGGCGAGGGGGCCTCCTGGGCTTTGGGAACACCGAGGCCCCCGCCGCTGAGGCGAGGGGGCCTCCTTCGCTTTGGGACCACCGAGGCCCCCTCCGCTGAGGCGAGGGGGCCTCCTTCTCTTCGGGACCACCGAGGCCCCCGCCGCTGGGGCGAGGGGGCCTCTTTGACTTTGGGACCACCGGGGCCCCCTCCGCTGAGGCGAGGGGGCCTCCTTTGCTTTCGGACACCGAGGCCCCCGCCGTTGAGGCGAGGGGGCCTCCTTCGCTGTGGGATCACCAAGGCCCCCGCCCTTGAGGCGAAGGGGCCTCCTTCGCTTTGGGACCATCGAGGCCCCCGCCGCTGAGGCGAGGGGGCCTCTTTCGCTTTGGGACCACCGAGGCCCCCGCCGCTGAGGCGAGGGGGCCTCCTGGGCTTTGGGAACACCGAGGCCCCCGCCGCTGAGGCGAGGGGGCCTCCTTCGCTTTGGGACCACCGAGGCCCCCTCCGCTGAGGCGAGGGGGCCTCCTTCTCTTCGGGACCACCGAGGCCCCCGCCGCTGGGGCGAGGGGGCCTCTTTGACTTTGGGACCACCGGGGCCCCCTCCGCTGAGGCGAGGGGGCCTCCTTTGCTTTCGGACACCGAGGCCCCCGCCGCTGAGGCGAGGGGGCCTCCTTCGCTGTGGGATCACCAAGGCCCCCGCCCTTGAGGCGAAGGGGCCTCCTTCGCTTTGGGACCATCGAGGCCCCCGCCGCTGAGGCGAGGGGGCCTCTTTCGCTTTGGGACCACCGAGGCCCCCGCCGCTGAGGCGAGGGGGCCTCCTGGGCTTTGGGAACACCGAGGCCCCCGCCGCTGAGGCGAGGGGGCCTCCTTCGCTTTGGGACCACCGAGGCCCCCTCCGCTGAGGCGAGGGGGCCTCCTTCTCTTCGGGACCACCGAGGCCCCCGCCGCTGGGGCGAGGGGGCCTCTTTGGCTTTGGGACCACCGAGGCCCCCTCCGCTGAGGCGAGGGGGCCTCCTTCGCTTTGGGAACACCGAGGCCCCCGCCGCTGAGGCGAAGGGGCCTCTTTCGCTTTGGGACCACCGAGGCCCCCGCCGCTGAGGCGAGGGGGCCTCCTTCTCTTCGGGACCACCGAGGCCCCCGCCGCTGGGGCGAGGGGGCCTCTTTGGCTTTGGGAACACCGAGGCCCCCGCCGCTGAGGCGAGGGGGCCTCCTTTGCTTTGGGAACACCGAGGCCCCCGCCGCTGAGGCGAAGGGGCCTCCTTCGCTTTGGGACCACCGAGGCCCCCGCCGCTGAGGCGAGGGGGCCTCTTTGGCTTTGGGACCACCGAGGCCCCCGCCGCTGAGGCGAGGGGGCCTCCTTCGCTTTGGGACCATCGAGGCCCCCTCCGCTGAGGCGAGAGGGCCTCCTTGGCTTTGGGACCACCGAGGCCCCCGCCCCCGCTTTCGATTTGGGACCACCGAGGCCCCCTCCGCTGAGGCGAGGGGGCCTCCTTCTCTTCGGGACCACCGAGGCCCCCGCCGCTGGGGCGAGGGGGCCTCTTTGACTTTGGGACCACCGGGGCCCCCTCCGCTGAGGCGAGGGGGCCTCCTTCGCTTTGGGATCACCAAGGCCCCCGCCGTTGAGGCGAAGGGGCCTCCTTCGCTTTGGGACCATCGAGGCCCCCGCCGCTGAGGCGAGGGGGCCTCTTTCGCTTTGGGACCACCGAGGCCCCCGCCGCTGAGGCGAGGGGGCCTCCTGGGCTTTGGGAACACCGAGGCCCCCGCCGCTGAGGCGAGGGGGCCTCCTTCGCTTTGGGACCACCGAGGCCCCCTCCGCTGAGGCGAGGGGGCCTCCTTCTCTTCGGGACCACCGAGGCCCCCGCCGCTGGGGCGAGGGGGCCTCTTTGACTTTGGGACCACCGGGGCCCCCTCCGCTGAGGCGAGGGGGCCTCCTTTGCTTTCGGACACCGAGGCCCCCGCCGTTGAGGCGAGGGGGCCTCCTTCGCTGTGGGATCACCAAGGCCCCCGCCCTTGAGGCGAAGGGGCCTCCTTCGCTTTGGGACCATCGAGGCCCCCGCCGCTGAGGCGAGGGGGCCTCTTTCGCTTTGGGACCACCGAGGCCCCCGCCGCTGAGGCGAGGGGGCCTCCTGGGCTTTGGGAACACCGAGGCCCCCGCCGCTGAGGCGAGGGGGCCTCCTTCGCTTTGGGACCACCGAGGCCCCCTCCGCTGAGGCGAGGGGGCCTCCTTCTCTTCGGGACCACCGAGGCCCCCGCCGCTGGGGCGAGGGGGCCTCTTTGACTTTGGGACCACCGGGGCCCCCTCCGCTGAGGCGAGGGGGCCTCCTTTGCTTTCGGACACCGAGGCCCCCGCCGCTGAGGCGAGGGGGCCTCCTTCGCTGTGGGATCACCAAGGCCCCCGCCCTTGAGGCGAAGGGGCCTCCTTCGCTTTGGGACCATCGAGGCCCCCGCCGCTGAGGCGAGGGGGCCTCTTTCGCTTTGGGACCACCGAGGCCCCCGCCGCTGAGGCGAGGGGGCCTCCTGGGCTTTGGGAACACCGAGGCCCCCGCCGCTGAGGCGAGGGGGCCTCCTTCGCTTTGGGACCACCGAGGCCCCCTCCGCTGAGGCGAGGGGGCCTCCTTCTCTTCGGGACCACCGAGGCCCCCGCCGCTGGGGCGAGGGGGCCTCTTTGGCTTTGGGACCACCGAGGCCCCCTCCGCTGAGGCGAGGGGGCCTCCTTCGCTTTGGGAACACCGAGGCCCCCGCCGCTGAGGCGAAGGGGCCTCTTTCGCTTTGGGACCACCGAGGCCCCCGCCGCTGAGGCGAGGGGGCCTCCTTCGCTTTGGATTCACCGAGGCGGGGGTTTGCGTGTCCCCTCCGCAGACGTGCGGCACTGCGGATTGGGGGGACATGACCGGAGGGTTAGAGGATGGCCCCGCGCACGGACACCTTCGGCAGAAGTGCCGTGCGCCGGGGGAGGGGGGGGGACCGGGCCACGGACCAAGCCCCCGTGATCCGCCGGCCAAACGCCGCCCAGTCGGTAGTACCTGGCGGCTAAGGGCCCACACCCGTGAGACTGCGTCCCCCTTCCCTTGGGGGGGTGGTGGACCATGCCGGAAGTGGAGCCGGCGCTCCGCCTCGCCCCCCATTCCGTGCCCCTGGGAGGGGATCCGGCTACGTGTAGGGCGGGTGCATGCACGTAGCGCGGGCCAGGCGACAAGGGGAGGAGACGAAGAGGAGAGCCGCCGCCATGATGCTTAGCCGGACGGGTTGGGGTGAAACCTCCCTCCCGGTCGCTTTCCAGACCGTGGGGGGCCGGCGGGCACCATGGGGATGTGCCGCGGGGGCGCCCTACCGGGGGACCGCATCTCCTCCTCCTCCTCCTGTGTGTGTGTGTGTGTGTGTGTGTGTGTGTGTGTGTGTGGGTGTGGGTGTGTGTGTGTGTGTGTTTGTGTGCGTGTCTGTGTGTGTGTGTGTGTGTGTGTGGGTGTGGGTGTGTGCGTGTCTGTGTGTGTGGGTGGGTGGGTGGGTGTGTGTGTGGGCGGATTTTTTCCGTGTGTGTGTGCAATTTGCCAATGCGTGGAATGGGCCACAGAGTCAGTGGAAGCCTTTGTGCATTCATCTTCTTCCGGTCAGTCTTGTTTGTGCAGTGAAAACCCCAGTTTCCCCAGAAACTGCAGTTTTGCAACCTCTCCCTCCTCAGTCTGTATTTTCTTGTATGTTGCCTACCTTCGCGCGGGGCTGGTTTTTCCTCTGCTTGTCGCCTCCAGTTGCTCCTCTGTGGCGCCCGGCCTCGATTACCGCACTGTTTGGCGTTCTGGCTGGATCCCTGACGCCCGGCAATTGTGCGCCCTCCCGCGGCCAGCTACATTTGGCGGCCGTGGCTGCTCGGGGCGCGGAGCATCTGTTTGCCTCGCCCCCCCCCCCCCCACTGGCCTTGTGGCAGACCTTGCTCTGCTTGGACCTCTGAGCTGCTGCGTTGTTGCGCTGTGGCCCCGCCGCTTGTAGGCTGGCAGGCCTCCCCCCCCCCCCTGAGCTTTGGCTCTCTGGCAGACACGTGGTTCTACATTTTGGGGGGTCGCCCCCTTGCAGCGTGGCTGCGGCGGCCTTGCACGTGCCGATGGCGGTATACTACATCCCGCCGCATGCTCTTTTGGGGCCCTGCATCCTCTTTGCATTGCCTGTATGCCCTGCTGGGTGTTTCCCGCGCACAGCGCGGTCCAGCCTTGTATGGCTGACTTTCCTCGGGGCCTGCTGGTGTTGTTTTTATAATCTTCGGGGCTCTGCCCCCCCTCCCCCCGTATATTCTGCCCTCTCCCTCCCTGTTGTTAAAACTAACCTCTCACGCGTCGGCGGTGACGGCGCGCGCATGTCACTATCTTTTTCCAGCCGTTGGCAGGTTGGCCCACTTGTGGTCCTGCTCTACCCCTACACACAAGCCACAGGTGTGGGATGCCACCCACAGCGCGCCGCAACCCTGCACGTGGTTCCCTCTCTCCCTTCACATTGTCTTAGAGTTCTGTAGGTATAGCTGAGCTAGCATTGCGGCCCTGCCGCAGAGCGCAGCCGGCCGGTGGTGACAGGGTGTGACAGGGCGGGGCCGCACGCTCCCGCAAGTCAGATGGATGTTCGACTTTTACTGTGCCTTGTCAGGAGGGAAAAGGGAATTGGGCAACCAGCCAAACACCGTAATAACTGGCGCTGTGCGCGCGCTGTGCGAAAACGCCCCCTTGGGCTGTTTTGTAGCACCGGAAAATTTTCCAACATTTGCATTTTTGCGAAGCCCTTATGTTGTCTTTGGGATGGGATAGAATTTCACAAGACCAAGAACTCAGCAAAAAAGATGTTTGAATATTTACAAAAATCAGAATGAGCTAAAGCACTAGAAATTTTGCATTTTGAAGAAGATTTGTACGCTTCTCAAAGAATTTTTTTGCACTCGAATTTTCCTGTGAAAAAAAAGTTGTGTGCATTATTTTCCACAGAAAATCGGTAAAAGATGAAGGCCAAGAGGAACCAGAAGCTGCTTTCAACAACCGTCTGTACGGGCCCGAAAATGATAGAATCAACATTTCTGCTCTGAGAAAATGTCAACATTCCAACCCGCTTGCCAAGAATGATGAAGATTGCCTCACCACACACCATCTCATCCATTGCACTCTGTCACTTGTTGTTGGGCTTTTGAGCTTACGCTGCCAAGTGGCATTCGTATGTTCCAGGAAAGACCCGGACCCCGTCCCATGCAGCCCCCACCCCAATTTCATAGGACGGGATCCGGGGATGGGATGACCTGACCCGAACAGGACCCATGTAACCCTCAAGACAATTAGCATCCTGGGCGGCGTTTCAGGGGAGAGGTGGACCCCACAATCAAGACCGCTAAACCTACGCTTGGGCAGCAGTCTGCACAGCACGGTTGACAATCACTTTGTGGGTCGTTGGGGGAGTGTTAGCGCACCGGGCAGCTTTTTTTGACCATTCCCCAGCCGTGCCTGTTTTTGCCCCCCCCCCCCCCCCTCAACAAACACTCTGCCCCCAAGAAGCCAGGTGTGATGTGGCCACTTCTGCTTTAGTCCCCTTTTATTGGGGACCCCCCGAGAAGGTAGGGGTGATGTAGCCATTCCGCCCACACGTGCTTTGCAGGGAAGGTTTGCAGTCCAGTGCAGTCTACTTGGGGGACTTCCCTGGGTGAGGATAAACTTGGGGCTAGAGCCAGAATATTTAATACACCCACTTGCCATTTGGGTAGAACTGAGAAGAATCAACACAACAATTAGCAGCCTTCATCAGGACTCCCAAAAATTGAGCGCAACCCGGACCCTGGACTTGGAGGCGGTGTACAAGGAATACTGGCTCTATGATTATGAGCCAAGATTGGAAGTCGAAGGCTTGATCAAGGTACAGCCCATCAACACCGACCTAGTCCGCATACCTGTGGGTCTGCGGGTTTGCCAAAAAACCTGTCCCTCAAATTACGCCCCGCCCCCCCACCCTGTGGTTAGGAAAAAGCCTGGTGTGCGTGCCTTTCAGGTGATTTTCTGTTGCACGCGGATGTCAAAGGGGCGGTGGTGAACCTGAATCAATGGACATGTGAATGGAGGATGCACCAGACTTGTGCTATGCCTTTGAGGGAGGGACGGACCTCAACCTGCCTTTTTTTTGTTTTGTACTGCTGCACTGCACGGTGTTGAAGCAATTCTCCAATGCGCATGCTCCAGCCGCTCTGACTGTGGGGGAGCACTTGATGCGGCGCAAGCGAGGCGCAATTGTACAATCACGGCCTTTCTAATCACGGCCACCCTCGTTTTTGTGGACCTGGGCCGCAAGGGAGCGTCGGTGTAGAGGAAAGTGGGAAACAGTGGGAGATGATGCGGCCGTTTCCAAGCCAATCACGTCCAAAAGGGACGCGTACTTCCGGTGTGGCCGTGGTCACCGTGTGGGGGGGGCGGGGGGCTCGGCGGCAATCCTGCTCATTCTGCAGGGGATCTCCGCACCTTTTCAACACAATGAGGCCGTTGAACGAAGACGAATGGAAACTTGTGCTGGAGAAGCTTTCCAAATAGTATGTGCCACGAAGGGTGTCTGTGCGAAGGACTGCGCGCCAGAGGAAGGGGGCAGGCTTGCGCTTGAAGCAGGGCCCTGACAACCCCCTTCCCCCCCCTGCCCTTGGCCCTGGGGGGCCAAGTGGGGCCAGCGGGATAGCGCCCGGTAAAGGAGTGACCACTGACCAGGATGCACGCCTGACCCCGTAGAGCCCTGACGTTCGCAACCCCAGCCGATCAGGGAGGAAGAGGCCGGAACAATCATCAGTGGACCTGACGGCGCGCAATGAGGACAGTGGGCGATGAAAGCCGTGGGGCAGGCACAGCCAGAGCTCAATGCGGACAACACACCCTGACCATGGATGCCCCCTGCCCAAACAGTAAGTGCCAGTGACGCCCCCACCGCATCCTTCCAAATCCAGTTGTGGCTGCAACGGTTTTGTAGCCGCCGCTACCCAACAAGGCCCCCCCCGGTTTTACAAGCACTCCACTGCCACCTCCGCAGTGGGATGCCCCTGTGGATGGAGGGATGGACGGGGGTAAAAAACGAAGGGCTCTGAGGGAGAGAGACCACCCACGCAGTTCTGCGCCCTGGTGTTCTTTCCTTCCGGGGCAAAACCCCTGGTTTTAGCGGCGCAATCAGTGATCTGCTGCAATATTGACCTCCGACTGATCATTGCGTCATATAGCGATCATTTTGAGCCCCCCCCTCCCCCCTCCTCCTCGTCCTCCGATTTTCCCTCCCCCACCCCCCTCAAAGTCAACAGGGCCATCCGCCCGAGTGGCCGCGGGGTGTAGGAAAGCCGGACAGCGAGGGGGGCTACCCCCCCCCCCAAAGAAAAACAAAAGAGACGAGCACCAACCGATAGGCAAACCGCTCCATGAGGGTTCTGCACCCCCCACCCCCGCCACCCCCCCTGCCCCCCAGAGCCCACCCAGGGCCTGCCTGCAGTAGCCCAAGACACGACGTTCCCTTCTCAAACAACATGTCGTGGGATGGATTCCCACGCAAAGAACATGAACTCCGGCAGTGGTGGTTTGTGACTTGACCACGGCAGCGTCTGGAGGGCACATGCTCGACAGGCACCATCAGGTGCTCTGAGGGGGCGCACCGTGCGCTGTGCGAAAAGTCGGCTGTTTTCCACTACCGGTAGCCAGGGATCCCAGGGTCCTGAATTCTGCACCCCCGATGCTGTTTTGAATGGATCATGCACGCTTCTGTGGGTGGGTGGTTTGCAGGGGTGTTCCCGGGATAAACAACGTAATATATGGCGCTGTGCGAAAACGCCCCCTGAGTGGCAATTGCTGAGGCGTTCCAGAAGTGGAGATGGAGAGGCCGTTGTGCTGTCTACGCTCGGTCAATGCCCGGCTGAGTGGCCAAGTGTCACCGCGACCCTTCCACCGCTCGTTGTTGGTCCGCCGCTTTCGTAGGGCAAAAGGCCTCCTTCAGGCGTCGTGGCCCTGCCTGGCAATTGTTCTTGTCACCGGTTTTGTTTTAGGGAATGCAAGCGGACGCATTGGTGAGCCCGTTTCAGTTGGAATGAGGGGCTGGATCACGGGGCCGTCTCTTAGGAATACGGCTTTGTTTGTCCAGTAGGAACGGCTTGAGGTCTAGGGTGGCAGGATTGCGGCTCACCACCGTTGGTTAGAGCCTGAACGACAGCAAGTGGTGACCAACCGACACCCGTTGTCCAGTAACTGACAGCAGATGCCGAGCAGCGCTGTTGGGGTCCACCTGTACCAGAGTCTGGCAGCGTTTGTTTCTCCTTTTGGCACTAAGGACAGCCTTGCTACATCATGCGTGCTCTGCAATTGGCATTCTGCAACGCAATGTGATTTTGAGCCACGCAAATCCCACCCGTGGTCCTCATCGGACATGCCTGTCATCTGTGCTTTCTGAGCTTTGTACTGCCTGCCGCTTGTGCACACGTGCAATAACTCAGCATTCCTCCGGGGTCCACCAAGGGCGGGGGGTTGTGAGATAAGAACCAGTGAGCCAGCAGATGTGTCTGACGTTCTGCAGGTTAGCTCGTTGCGACCCTGGAATGAGCCCTCCTGTCCATCCGGGTGTAAGGTGCTTGCATTTCATTCCAAAGAGTGGTTTTTGAGTATGCAGATCATTTTGATGGTACCATTGTAAGGTGCTTGTGTAGGCTACTGCAGAGTGAGAGCCCATGCAGTATAGCGATACCAAAAGGTGTTCTGGCATCATGATGTGCAAGCAAATATCCCCGTGCCGAATGTGTTGACCTTCATTGCAAGGGTCCAAAGCCCCAATACCCATCCTCTTCCAACTCCCGTACCCCCAACCTGCCCCGCTCCCCCTTCTCTTGGGATGACCAGCCCTTAGCCCCCCGTGGCCAGCCACCCTCCCCCCCCCTTGGTAGCCGCCCCCCCCCCTCCAACAGGGCCTCCAGCCACAGTTGGCCAGTGGTGGGGGCGCACAGAAACACAGCGAGGCAGGCTACGGACGGCCTGTGGACAGAGGCGCGCGGACAGCAAAAACAGTCAAACGACCCCGGCAACAACCAGCACATCCTCAATACGCCAATTATTGGGCGCCGCTGACACGCAAACGGCACACCATGCCACATTCAGCACAGCCCCAACACACCAACCACTGGGCTCCGCGAACGCGGAAACAACACCAGCAAGAGCACCGGCCGCAGCGGCCGACAGAACGCAGCGACCCGACGCAACATGCGAAGGGACGAACGGGTGACCGTCCAGGGCCCCGTAAAGGAGCAACAACCCGACGGAATGTCACACAGGGGGGGGGGGGTTGCGTCATAACCGAGGAAGCGCCCCACCCCTCCCTGGGGGGCCTGTGGTGCAGGGTCATCGTGGGGCGTGCTCTGCAGGGCTGATGGAGGAGGGCGGTTGTGCACTTGTCTCACTGCAGCATTGGAGCCAATTCCAAGTACCTGATCAACCGAACGGACGAGGAATGGGTGTTCATGCTGCACGAGAGGCGCGTGTGGTACATGAGCAAGAGGCTGAAGGACATGGCGGTGCATTTTGCCAGGGACAGCCTCAGAGGTGTGGCTTTGACCAGAGGACCCGGAAGGTCTTTTGCGTCATTTTGGCCGATACCAACCGCCGGCGGTTGGCCCCCCCATCGGCGTTGGTTAGCCCCAGTGCCATCCTTCAACAGCGACATATTTGCTTTCATTTCCACTGAGGACAGCCCCTTAAGGACAGCCCCTTTGGGCAGGCGGTCAACCGCCAACCCCCGGCGCGGGACCGCCGACCGCTGGCGGTGTTTGTTCCGTAAGCGCCGCCTGCGGGGGAAGTGCATCTGATGTCTCGGTTGCCGTGGCGCCTGCCGATGGATGTGCCACCGGAGGATTGGGAGCTTTGCTGTGTGCAGCGCCCGGGGGCCTCCTGCGCGGCGGTGCGCGCGTTTGGGGGGTCAAGGGGCCGTCCGCGCTGCATCCGCCGTGGCCATGAGCGTTGGAAAGTGCGGTGACTTGAGTTTTCCGAAGGGGAGTGTGGGGACGGCCTTCGACCTCCACAAAACGGGGGAAATGGGACTGTGATAAAAGGGCCTCTTCCCAGTGTCCTCCCATTTCCCCCCATTTTTCTCCCCCTGGGAAGTGCATCATATTTCCGCCTGATCTGATGATGATTCCCCATTTCCCCGTTTCCCCCCCCCAATTCCCCAATTCCCAATCCCCAATTCCCCAGACTCCAAAATTGTGGTTCGGTGATTTGATGAGTTCGGTGGCCGTTAGTGTCGATGCCTGGCCAAGCGCACATCAACGATCTTTCTTGCGTTACGGAGAGCCCTGGGTAGCCCACAACCGCCGCTCGTTGGCTCACTACCGCCGTCATCGGCGTCCCAAGCGTCCCCTCCAGAAGCCCCTCCCTCTGTTATGCTCCCGTGCCCCCTCCCCCCACGCCCGTGCCCAACACCCCCTCCCCCCCCTCCCCCGCCTCATGCCCTTGTCCTCCCGCTCCCCACGCCCGTCCTCATGCCCGTGCCCTCCCTCTTCAAAGGATGTGGAGTAGCGTTTGGAAGGTTCACGCACCACGGACGCTTCCGCTTGGATGTGACATGCCTGGATTTCCTCTCCCAATATGCTCAGGTACCCCCGTGCCCCTGCGACGCAACAGGCCCTGTGAATGCCCCCCCCCCCCCACCCCTCCATCCAATCAGGGACAGGGACACTGCTTTACGGGGCGCCTTTGCAGTGTCGCAGTGACTCAGTGAGGCAGTGCCCACTTGGTGCAAAGTTTTCGCACTACCGGACGTACTGGGACCCTGTTTCAAGCCTCACCTGCTGGGTACACCCCACTTTCATGGCTATCCTCTCCAGAGGATGATGGCAGTGATGAATTGTGTTTTGGTGGTTTTTTTCGTGCTCCTGGGATCGGTTTCAGGGGTATACAAAATGGAATCCAGCAACAAGTGCACACGCAGTGCCCACGCACTGCATAGCGTCCCTCTTACTGTTGGCAGAAAGGACAAGCACTCAAGTGACCCGCAGAGCTAACCGCAAGAAACGCCTCACTGTACTTTACATAGTGGAGCACCCCAACCAAGAAGGGGACACGTGCATTGACTGGACTTCGCAGTACTGCTGGACTAATGGCTGGAATTGTCTATGGCGGGGACATTCAGTCTATCGGAACCGACCATTGATCCCCCCCTTACTGTTGGGGGGGGGATGACGAACTCTGTGCCAACAACTCGTAGCGCTGGACAGCTCTGAACCTTGATTCCGAGAGGTTGTCTCGAGTACTGTGAAGTGAGCGGGCTACGCCAGCTCATCTTGGTCTGAACCAAAAAAAAACGCTGTATCCTTCCAACAACCTGCGTGTGGTGCGTGCCAGGCATTCGACGGGGATGTAACCCTCCAGAGCTCACTCCAGCAGTACTCCAGGAGTGGCAGTCAGGGCCATACCCAAGGAACCCCCACGATTATCCAATGGAAACCGGTGTCAACCTTCGTTCTTGAATATGGACTTGAGGTTCGGACAGTGGCTGTGCCGCTCGGTTGTTATGTGTTGAGCACCCCGGGAGGAGGCGAGGGCCTGAGGCCATTGGAGTACATGCATGAGCCATGCCTTGCTCCCCTAACCTGCAACTCCCCCGCGATGTTGTCAGACCGCCCGAGGACCTGCAACCCCCCAGACCTCAAGGGGGAGCAACTGACTGGACGTAGATGCAGAGCAACACAGCGGCGACAACTCTTTCATAGTTTGATGAGAGTCGTTTCCTCCACATTTCCCCCGCTTTCGCCAGCCTCAGGCGTTTCTCTGGGCAGGTCTCAATGAATCCCCATGGTACCCGCCCCCCCATTGTAATGCCCCCCCCCCCCCTTTGACTAAAAAGTACAGGACATACCAGGCGCTGAAGGCGCTGAAGAGAAATTTTCTTCAGGTTATATTGGAATTGCTGCAGTTTCAGTGCTACCATTGTGTGGTGCAATCACCACCCCCCATGGGGGGGTAGGGCGTCATTTCATGACCCCCCCCCCCGTTGGGGGGGACCGGCCTGACATTGGGGGGATTACAACGGGGGCAGGGGGGTACAAACAGCACAGCGCATGTCCCGAAATATAGGCTCTGACCTGCAATCCCTCCCATTCCCCAGCCCTTGACCCTGCCATTCATCTACAGTGCTGTAACCGGCGGGTGTAGGTGGGGGTTGGGGTCTATCTGTGGCACCTCCGAATCATGGGGGCATGTGGTCAGCAAGCCGCAGGTACTGCGGGACCAGCAGCAGCTCTGCAAAGGCTCAATGGACTGGGCGGGAGCCCACGTAGCTTAACTCTGCCTCCCGCCACGTCCAGTCTTCCCGGGGACCACTCTTGTTACTGTCAGACTGCCGTCGGTTCACCTGCAACCGCTGTCGAGTACCCGCCAACCGCTGTCGATTGTCCTCCAACCGTCGAGATGGGTTCACCGGACGCTAGCAACTTCTTTTTTTTTCCGAGTTCTCAGGGACCACCCTCCCTCCCACTCACTCCAACCGCGGGCCTTCGGGCCGAAGCATATTCCCTGGGATGACGCCTCCATGATCAACCGTGCACCGCCCGATGCTCTTGAGCCGTGTGCAAAGGCGTCCCCCTTGTTCACCAAAGACTGCCAAGAGCTTCAGGACACTTCATTTCTTGGGGTCGTGTGAAACGTGGGCAGTATCACCGGAGGGAAAACTTAGATAGGGACAAAATTGATGTGGACAAATTTGGAAGCCCTCCCTCCGACCAAATATTTCCTTCGATTTTAAGGATGCTGTACGCCAACATGGGTGCGCAGGAGCCCATCCAGTGACCACCCAGAGCCCATCAGGAAATAACAGTAATTGTCCATTAGGAAACAACAGCAAGGGACTTTATACCAAATGTTTCCTTCATTTCTAAGGAGTAGTACCAAAATTTCCCACCTTTAATTCCCCCCCCCCCAAAAAAAACCCTCAAAGTATTCCCCCGGTCGTAAGGGACAGGCGCCCCAGTGAGTTAGACGAGGGGAAGCAAGAGAGCCAAACCGGAGCGCTGACTGCACGCAGCACAAAGTGGTTGGAATGCGGAAGTACCGGGACCCTCACTGTGCTCTTAGTATCCACTAGTACCATGGGTTATGGGCCGATGAGGATGCGGCCGAACATAATGATGACGATGATGAATTGTGTGTTGTTGCCTTTTGGTTTTGTGCTCCTGGGAGACCATGGGTTTCATGGGCGTGCGATTTGGGTTCCCGCAGCAGATGTCCAGGGTTTTTCTTAGTATTTGTCCTACCCTACGCCGGGGGGGGGGGGGTGGGGGTTGTGAGAATTTCTGGGTGGGTGGGTTTCCAACCGCCCCCCCCCCCCCTCGGGTAGGCCATTGTGGGGGACTTTGGGTCAGCGCCAAAGGCACTGGTCAAGGCCTTTTGCCTGTGGTAAGGCATTTTGCCTGTGGTAGTTGGGTGGGTGTGTGGGTGGGTGGGTGTCCAATACCCCCCCCCCCCCCGCGTGGGGGTGGGACATTTGTGGGTCTGTGGGTTTGCCAACAATCTGTGGTGGGTGGGTCCCTGACATCACCCCCCGCCCCCCCCCGGTGGTTAAGAAAAGCCCTGGTCAGATTTTTTTTGGGGAGGGTTGTGTGCATGCCGCTTGTTGCCAGCCAGCCGGCCATGTCTAACCTGACGCGCACACACGCTTGCGGTTGTACCGGGTGTGTGTACCGGCTTCCCGTTATGATGAGCCCCCCTCCTTTGTGGACAGATGCATGGCCCCGGTGTGGAAGTGGATGGGGTCACAGGGCACAGGAAAGGGACGGGTGGTACAACCAACCGCGGCTGC
>OZ038382.1:29695496-29706690 GCA_964036045.1 Eutreptiella sp. 'Long Island Sound 2002'
GTATTCATTTCGGTTGACGGGGGTCAGGGTTGATGCCACCAGCAAAAGGTCGCTGCAAAGAGGGTTTGTGATCGCCAGTTTCATTTTTTTTTTTGAGGTGGCTTTTGTTCCGGGGCTGCTGCAGCCTGCAGCCGTGGGGATTCAAAGCCATGACAAGACTAACTTCAGGACGTTCTCAGGCAGGAAAAGGAATGACATCTGCAGAAGGCTGCCCCTTTGTACCGCAGTGCCGTTGGTACAACCTCTCCAGCCGTCAAAGGGCCGTGGTCAAGAGCCCATATCCCGTGCACTGTTCAGTGCAGTACCAGTGCAAAGATGGACAGCAATACAACAAATGCCCTAACTCACGGCACGGCCGCCAAACACCGCTGCAACGCAATGTCGGATGCCACCCACTGGCCTCAAAATAGGCTCTAACTGCCGTCGGTTACCGATCAACCCCAGTTGTCCTGAGGCCGTGGGCCATCCACCGTTGGGTTCACGGAGCGCCGCATTCATTGGTCCCGCTCCTGGCTCTGATACCAGCCTCTGGTTGTCTTGCGGCCTGATGTGAGACGATGATTGCGACAGCCTTCGATTGGCGTTCCCTGACCCTGTGTTCATATATTCTTCGCGATGTCTCAGGCACCTACGTGCAGGTGTCCTTCAACCCCTTCATGGTACCCGGCTGCTTCTAGCGTTCGCGGCTCCTTGTGTAAGCAGGCTCACGGACAAGCTAAAGCACAAGGTGAGGACAGCCCGGACGACTGCCAAGGTTCGGGGAGGAGGAGCTGCGTCCTGTGGCGCAGAGCCACTGCACTTGTTGACCCGCTGCTGCAGCCCAAATAGACTTTTTGCACCTTGTGATTGGTTGCGGCAGTTGCCGCACAAATCCAGTGCCACATTTACAGCAGAGGACAACATGTGAGGTTTACGTTTTCAAGGGAAACGAGTCTGAGCTAAGGGTGATCCTACCGGAACTACGTTCTGCTGTCGCCGTAGACTGCGTCCTGGAATTCATCGCATCACGTATTCACAGCTCGACAATCATTTCAAGAACAAGGGTTCGGCACCCGTGACATGCGCCCACCCCTGCATCTGCACTGCGATGCATGACCCCTGCATCTGCACTGCGATGCATGATGGTATGTGTCATCGGATGTTTTGTCCCGCAAAGGGGGCCCAGCATGTGCAGGGGGAACGTGGATGGGTTCAAAAAGAGGGTTCAAAGGAAGTGCATGTGACGCGGTGCATGCGGTATCACTATTTGGTCAACGAGGGGCGGGCACACGTGGGAGGAGCCGGACCCGGTGTGCGCGCAGTGCAAGAATCGAGGCTATGCGCACCCCAGGCAGCCATTCCTTTTAAGGGTCTTGGCCAGTGCTCCGTATTTTTCAAGGCTTTTCCAAAGTGACAACACTACCGGAGCCAACAGGCGCTCCGACGGTGGTGTTGCTTGCTTATCCCCTGTGGACATGTTAAGTGGCCATGTTGCTCATCTCTGCCTGACACGGCAGGGGGTTGTATGGCCCATAGGGCAGGGGGGCCATGTAGCCACCTTATGCCTTCTCCCTTTGAAGAAACCAATTTGGCATGGGGCATGTAGCCACATTGCTCTTTTACGCTTTGGGAGCCTTGTTACGCCCGCCCCTCCCTCGCCCCTTGCGCAAGCACTGCCTTGCCCAGGCACGGGACCCCGTCTGACCGTCGCTTTCCTGACTTTCAGAGTGCTTGCACAAGGGGGGGGGGGGTAACTCTGATGTGCTGAGGAGACCCTGAGACAGCAGGGGTTATGTGGCCAGGCCACCCCTCTCCACTCTGGAGACCCGACGCGGGAGTACGTAGCCCAGACCCGATATGGAAGGGCTTATGTAGCACTGTTACTCCTCTACACTCCATCGACTCTATAGAGACCCCTTTACAGCAGGGCAGGGGGGGGTAAGTGGCCACATCATTCCTCTGCGCTTTGGATACTGCAATACGACGGGGGGGGGGGGGTGTAGCCAAGGCTGCGCGATGGAAGGGGTTGTGCAGCCGGGTGACTCCTGTCTGCTCTGGCGCCACTGCCGCTGGTGGGGTCCTGTTCATGCATGGAGACACACAGGCTGTTTCCGGGTGGAGCACTCTAAAACGACGCACGCGGTGCGCCGCGTGTCGCTTGTTTTTGATGCCTCTGTGCGTGTTCTTGTGGGGCGTGGAGGGGGAGGGGGGGCAGTGCAGTGGTTCCCCAGAATACTCGCCTGGACACGTGCGCAGGCAGCGCACACGTTGCCCCCAAGAGACAGGGCGGGGCTTTGCACATGCCAATCCACTGGGCACGCTATTCCTGCGGCGCGCCCTGCGGCACGCAATTTGGGTAATTATCATGGAACAGGGGAAATGGCACCCTTTGTGAACCGTACTTTTTGGATGGGGAGTGGCTGTTGCAGCATTTGTGTCCGTTTTGAGTATTGTGCCTCGCCATTGTGCCCGTTTGACCGACTTCCTTCACCCCAAATTGAGGGCAATTACTGCGGTGCTGTTTACCCCACAGCCAATTCCCCTTCCCCTGCGGCGCCTGGAGGGCGCAGAAAGCATTCCCATCGGGCCCCGCAACCGGCGGCCAAAGGTCGCAGTCAACCAACAGCAGCCCGGCGCCCGGGGGTCGAACCAACGGGTGTCAGGCAAGGGCCCCAGGACGGGGCGGGTGCCTTTTGGGGACGGTGGGTGTGGGACCATTTGCACGTGCACAATGTCATTCAAGTGGTTTGGATTCGCTGCGGTGCGTTCCGTGGCTTGTGATGTGTGTGGCCCCGTGTCTTTATGGCGCGTGTCGTTGGCTGGAAGACCACTGAATTGCCCGTCAGGCGACATTTGAGTCAAAACCTCCGACACAACGCCAGCAAAGCCCGTCACTGGCCCTCAGACACACAGCACAAGACTACCCCGCAAATCGACGGCATGCAACCCTGATTTGGCAGTGAAATGCGGGCAACGCGTGGCATTCAACGCGGTTCTTGTTCGAGACAATGAACTTCGGCGCAACGATGAATAGCCCGGATCAGTGGCCGTCGAATGGCGGTGTCTCGGTTGGCAGCTTTCCGAGGGGCGGTTGTTGAGGGCCCGGTGCCGGGTCTGCTCCGCATTCAACGGCACCGGTGCTCAGTGGATGACGGCTGTCGTTCGAAGGATGCCTTCAACCGCAGGGCTCGCCGGGCCCGTGAAACAATCATTTGGGCTAGAGCGCGCGGCCATTGGAGCTCCCCAACGATGGGGAGAAGCGGGGGTTTGGGGTTTTAGTATAAACGCAGCCAACATCCCCAAGGGGAAGTGACCTCCCCTTGGGCGGCCAACTGGGCTGATCTGGGGGGGGGGGGGGGCTTCCGGTAGGAGGTCGGACATGGCCAGACGTCAAAGGGGCCAACAACGGTCTGGGGGCTGGTCCAAATGGGGGGGTCCCAGGAACCTCAGTTTAGGATTCTGATGCGGGATTCTGAAAATTTGTCGTGCTGGTTTCAGAGCCGATGACAGACCCCCCCCCCCCCCCCCGGAATCCAGTTGACAGCATTGTGATGGTGATCAATGTTTGCATATTTTTTGGGCCAAAGTCAAGCGAGGCTGGGCCCATGTTGTCAACGGCACTTCCACACGTGACATCACGGACGATTCGGCATGAGGCAGTCCGCCACCACTTCAAGACGCTTTGAGCCCAATCCATCAGTTGCCTGTTGCTGTGCTCGCTCCTTGGCGCCTGAACCATCCCCATCTCAAGCTGCACCACCATCAGCTCCGGCCCAGGATAATGCCAATCCCCCGGCCAGAAAACCAAAAGCTGACGAGTCACCGCGGCCTGGGCCCCGACAGCAGCTCAAATGTCACTGCTGATGACCATGTCAACAATCATGGCAAGTGTGGGTTGTGCAACAATGGCGGCCTCCTCTTCTGCAATGTTGTGCAACAGGTCGATGTTGGGCGGGAGTACATCCTCAAGTCCCACACTGAACTGGGGGGGGGGGATTGCGGTCCGCAATTTACCGCAATTTTACCGCAATTTTCCAGTGATGCCTCTATTCAAAATTTTCATTTTTCCCGAGGAAAATTCTTTCCTTCCCTTCGCTGTTACTAGGCACACTGCACGTGTATGTTGTTCTCATCTGTCCTGCATGTCATTTATGTGGCAGGACGCTTTTCTGTTTTTGTGTTCCCAAAATGTCATCCACTTCTGGGGACAGTGATTCCGGCAATGGTAAAAGGCCAGTGAAACGTGGCAAAGGACAGGGTGGCCAAAAGGCACACTATGCCACACAGATTTTGCCTGCAGCACATGTCCACATTGTCCACGATATGGAGTATGCTTCATCGACCGTACTTTGTATGAAAATTTCAAAATGCATTCATGGCCCATTATAATGGTGACGAGGAAGGACGGTTAGAGTAGCTGCTTGTGCTGAAAGCTTTGGTGCAGTGTGCATGCTATGTGCTGAAAGCCTCACTATCCTACCAATTGGGTGCATAGTTGGTCAAAAAAACCTTTTTGCAAAAAGTCCTGTGCTCCACTGCTGCTCATGGCTGGCATAGAGTTTGCAGACCAAAGAAATGTACCGCAATTTTTACCGCAATTTACCGCAATTTACTGCAATTTTGCCGCAATTTTTTCAGGCTTGGGGGACCGCAATCCCCCCCCCCCCCCCCCGCACTCAACCGTCGGCACTGGCCGAAAAGTCGGCCAATGTCGGCCAGTCCCGAAATTCCCATTTTTCCGGTCGGCTGGTTCAGCCGGCAAAATTCATCAAAGGAATTTGAGGGAAAGGTGGCGAGGTTGTGGAAAAGTGGGGAAAATGGGACTGGGAAAAATGGTAAATTTGTCCCAAATTGTCCCATTTTTCTCCGATTTTTCTCCCATTTCCTAGCAATTTCACAATTTTTTTCTACACTCCCCACAATGTATTTTCGGCACTTTCCCACAATTCCCCATTTCACCCCATTTCCCTCCATTTTTCCCCATTCCCCCCCCCCCATTTTCCCTCACTTTTCCATTTTCCCCATTTTTCTTTACCTCTGCGGCTAGTTGGCTAATGCGGCTGCGGCTAACGCCGATGCTTGCATACTCAAAGGGGGTGTTGCCTGAACCGTGCGCGCACCGTGCGACAACGCCCCCAAAAAATAAAAAAAAATAGTCTTGCATGTCAACAAGTGTGAGCAGTTTGTGCGTTCTGGTGCACCTTTTGTCTTGGGACGGCACCTGCTCGCCCTGGCTCAATGGATGCCTCGTGTACATCCGGGAACGGGAATTACAACGGAAGCAAAAGGGCTCCCCTCATTTTGGTTTGGCGGGCTGGTGTGAAGCGGCACATTGTCCGATGGGGCCGCCAGCCTCAGGGGATGCCTTGCCAGTCCAGTGACCACCAGCGTTGCTGAGGGCGTGCCAGGAAAGGCCCGTTGATCTCTGCTCGCGGTTTCATAAGCGTTGGCATACAGATTGGGGTCTTTGCTTTGGAATGGCTGGCAGAGGTGTGAAGGGGCCTATTCCGGTTGGGGCGCCAGTCGGTGAGTTTGGTTTCTATTATTTATATGTGGGCTTGCCGAAGAGGGCTCTCGTACAGTTTCGGATGTAAAGCCCCCACCCCCGCTGTCCTACATCTGTGCTCAAAAAGCAGAAGGGGGGGGCTGATTTGTACTCGTAGTTGATGTCGAAGCAAGCTGCTGACCGGGTTCTGAGGGAGGGGGAGGGCTCACTCAAGCCAGCCTATGCAACATTCGAGAGCCCAAGGGGCGAGCTCAAGGCAACATTCAGCACTGGTTTGAGCGGTGACCGTATCGCCAGTGTCACGGGGGTATATCAGTAGCTGAGTATCCGTTGCTTCACAACCCCCCCCCCCTTTAGTTCAGCCTGAGATCCTCCAGCCCCCCCTCCCCCCTTCCCCCAGCCACGGCGGATAGGTTCTGCGTCGATCGCTAGAACTCCAAACTCAAGAAGCATAGCTGGCAGGGACCGTGAGAAAGCAGAGCCTCAGCGCCTGTGTCCCAGGGAGTTGCCCCCGAAAGCTCGCGCCATCCATCCATCCCTCCCTCCCCCACCCCCCGAATCGGTGGATGTGAAGCACGCACAATGTCCAATCGGGCGGGCAACAGCCTTTCAACGCAAAAAGTCACGCGGGCTCACAGTGTCTGCGCCGCAAGGGCCTGCAACAGCGGCATGAAAGGCGTGTTGGTGCCGGGTGGGCCGGTCCCTTCGAGCCGACACCCCCTCATGCACGCGTCACCTCCGCCGTTCTGCCGCAGGATCCAGTGGCCATCGACTTTTTTTTTTTGAGGCCGATTTCGGGCGGCGAGGTCTCTCAATGGTACCTCTGGTGCGCCGTCAATGCATCTGAGTTACCCGTCCTTTCAAGGCCCTGTGGATGCCGCGCTGCCACCGCCTCCACCGCGACCAAAGTCTCAGACCACGTTCTCATGGAGCCCGCGCTCCGTAGTCCCCCCTCTCGCCAGCATCTTCAGCGCTGGGCCTGATGCTGCTGAGCCGCCGCCGCGGTCCGCGAGCCTGTGGCCTCAGGACCGCCGCGGCCCCACTCCCGCAGCCCCGGCGCCGCTGGCGGGCACCAACCTGACGCGCTCCTCGCCACCCCCGGACCCGGCGCCGGAGGAGGCGCCCGCGGCACCCGCGGGGCCCGGCGCCCGCACCATCGGGATCCCCAAAGACGCGCGCGCGGGCGAGAAGCGCGTGGCGCTGGTCCCGTCGGACGTGGCCCGGCTCGCGGCCGAGGGGTGCCGCGTGCTCGTGGAGCGCGGGGCCGGCGCCGGCAGCCGGTTTCGCGACCGCGAGTACACGGCGGCCGGGGCCACCCTCGTCGACCGGGCCGCGGCGTTCGCCGCGGACGTGGTCGCGCTGGTGCAGGCGCCGCAGGCCTCCGCGTGGGGCTGGCACGACGCGGACCTCCTGCAGCCGCGCACGTGCGTCGTGGCGCTGGGCGCCGGGGATGCGCTGCTGCCGGACCGGCTCGCCACGGCCGGCGTGAGCTACGTCGCGCTGGACCGGCTGCCGGCGGGGTTCATGGCGGAGGGGGCCGCGCTGGGCGCCGGCGCCGGGCCCGAGGGCACGCTTGCCGCCGCGATGGACGGCATCGCGGGCGCGCGGGCCGTGCGCGAGGCCGTGACGCACTACAGCCTCCAGCACCGGGGCAAGTTCCCCGCGACCGCGGTGGTGCTCGGGGGCGCGGGCGTGGGGCTCCAGGCCACCACCGTGGCCCTCGGGCTGGGCATCAAGGTGTCGGTTTTCGAACCGGACGCGGCGGCGGCGGCGCGCGCCCGGGGGATCGGGGCGCGGGTGCTTCCTTTCGAGCCGCGCGCGCCGCCACACGCCTCCCCGCCCACCGCGCTGGAGCGCTCCCTCCGCGACGCCGACGTGGTGATCGCGGCGCTCCCGGGGCCGGGGGGGCCGTGGGTTGCGCGCGCGACGGTGCAGCAGATGCGGTCCGGGGCGGTGGTGGTGGACGTGTGCGGGAACGTGGAGACGACGCGCCCGGAGGTGACGTACCAGCACAAGCACGTGACGTGCGTGGGGTACACGGACCTGGCGGGCCGCGAGGGCCGGGGGGCCAGCGCGGTGTACTCGCAGTGGATGCTGCAAGTGGTGCTGCGCGTGCTGCACGCGGACGGGAGGCTCGAGGACCCCGCGCTGAGGGCCGCCGCGGTGGTCTGGGACGGGGAGCTCGTCGCGGACGGGGCCGGGGACGCCGCGCCCGGCCCCGGGGCTGCCGCGGGCCCCGACCCGCCGTCCGGCGCCGGCCGCGAGAGCGACGCCGGCGCCGCGTTCGGGGCGCGGCTCCGGCGGACGCTCGCGGGCTGCGCGCGGCGGCCGTGCGCGCGCGGCCCGGACGGGGCGCGGCGCCGGGTCGTGCCGCTCCCCGGAGGGGCGTGGCCCGCGCCCGGCACCCTCGCCTGCGTGGGCCTCGGCAGCCTTTGCGTCACGTCCCTCTTCGCGGCGCCCGGGTTCGTGGTCGTGGGCGTCGGGGCGAAGGCCGCGGCGGGCGTCTCGGCCGTGGGGGTCGTCGTGTGGTACTGCCACGCCCCCGACGCGGAGGCCGGCGCCCGGGCCCTGCGCCGCCCCCTCTGGACGTTCGTGCCCGTCGGGTTCGTCTGCGGCGTCGTGGGCTGGGTCTACGTGTCCTACGCCGGCGCCGTGGGCTTCGCAACCGCGGCCGACGCCGTGGCCTTCCACGGGCCGTTCGCCCTGGCGCTCTGGTCGCTGGTGCGGGCGGTCGCGACGCACCCGGGGCCCGTGCCGGAGGAGTGGCACAGTTTCGACCCCTCCATCGTCCCGCTGCACGTCAAGCGCGGCGGCCGCGAGCTGAAGAGCAGTGGGAAGGCGTGTGCCCCCGCCCCGCCCCAGCCCGTCCCCGCGCGGGGCCCGCCGTCACATGTGCACGCCCTCTCAATCTGTCGGCCTTTGGTGCCCCACCGCCCCGGTCTCGGGATATGCCCGATGTCAAATCTTTCGGCTCCCTTTGAACCCACGCCCCACAACGAAACTGACGAAATGTTTTCGTACAGACATTCATTTCGGCTTCCTTTCCCTTCTTTTGTGTGATCGTCGTTATTTTTTGTGATTGTGCAAGTGCCCTGCAGTGTGCGAAGGTCTGACCTTCTTCTGCGGAATCTTGTAGGGGCCCTCACCCATGGCCATGGAGTCCAAGTCATCGAGGTGGGGTGGCTGGTGTGCCATGGTAGTGGGATCACGATGATGGAGGCAATCCCGTATGTCATTAGAGAGAAAGCACAGGAACACAAGTGAAATCGCTGCCTGCTTGTTGCCATGTTCATTTGGGGCTGCCCTCTTTGGCGCCTCTCTTCACCCCTGCCACTCCTCCCTCCCTCCCTCCCTCCCTCCCTCCCTCCCTCCCTCCCTCCCTCCCTCCCTCCCTCCCTCCCTCCCTCCCTCCCTCCCTCCCTCCAAGCCTCCTTGTAGAAGAGACTACGATGTGGGGTCGGACTTGTATGTTGGCAACACCACCGACTCCCTTGGGGTACCCACGGCACCAGGCTACCGTGCCCAGGCAGCTCTCGAACCGCATGCGGAGTGGGGCATGGAGGTGCTCCCCGGTGCGGAACCTTTGGAACAAGGCGACCCATGGGACCAGAGGATGGGTTCTTGTCGGTGTGGTCCTCGCCCTGGACCACGCAACGGGTTGTTGCCAAGGTGAGGGCAACAAAAAGCCTTGCGGCCGGGTCCATTGACGGGCTGAAGGGGGGCGGGTGCCATGACGACCCGGCCCCAACACATGCAACATGAAAGGAGGGCAGGGCGGTGGGGGGGGGGCTCACATTTGTTCGGGGTTTGACATACAGTGCAGGTAAAAAGTACCCTGGGTAAAAATCACAAGCGGTTAAAATTACAACCGGTACAAATTATCACGGTCTGAGGCCCCTCCTGGGATAACTTCACCCAAACCCACGTATGCACACATGAAGACGGTGTAGATCCTCACGCAACCTATACGATTGTCGCTTGCGCTTTGATCCTCCAACAGCAACAGGCACAGTGTGACGTTCCATTGGTGGAAACAGGAGAAAAGATGCTTGCTCTTGCCAGAACCCCCTACAGCCAACTGAGAAAGTATCAAAGGGCGTTGGCTAGGGGGCGTAAAAAGTTCACGGTGGGGACATATTACAAGCGGTGCAAATTATCACGGTCTGGGAGGTTGTGGGGGTAATTTTTTCCCACACTGCATTTGAATTACCCATGAAAGTCTGAGCATTTTGACAACACATGAGTGGGGGGGTCACTGTTGGCCACTCATAGTAAATGAACAAAGAAACAGGAACTTCTGGCAGGCCCAGAAATAAATCCACCGAACCTCCCAACGAGCGGTAATGTTGTTGTCCGCCCCTGCCCCGTATTTGGGAAGTCGGACTTTTGCTTTAAAGGGGGGGGAGGTCGCAGGAGTGCGGGGGAGACAGCACAGGACGAGAGGTCCCAGTACCAAACAACACGGGAGGACATGTGGAGATATGGTACGCAGTCCCAACCACCGCCACACAACCGGTCCCGCGGCAGGTGGTTTGCGCACCATATCAACTGCTCCAACTCCCGCGCCCATCCCAACTCCAAATCAAACTCCCAACACCAAAGTGTCCTGTCCTCCCTCCCTCCCTCCCTCCCTGCCTGCCTCCCTCTGTCCCAGGTGCGGTACTGCCGGCGTTGTCAGTGCTACAAGCCGGACCGCGCGCACCATGACTCCAGCTCCGACCAGTGCGTACTGCGCATGGACCACCACTGCCCCTGGATCAACAACACCGTCGGCCACCGCAACCAGAAATATTTTTTGCTCTTCGTCGGGTACATGACCTTCTGCTCCGTCTACATCTTTGGCACATCCATCCCGGCCTCCGTGCGGGTTCTGCAGTATTTGCTATACCCCATGGGCCCCCCGAGCCTTCCCCGTATCCTGTGGGCCGTCAACTGGCTGCTGGCTGACACCGTTGCTGGGCTCTTCTCGGTGTGTGAACACACTCTCCCTCCCTCCCTCCCTCCCTCCCTCCCTCCCCTCCCTCCCTCTCTCTCTCTTTTGCAAGCGCGCATCTCTCTCTCTCTCTCCCTCCCTTTCTCTGTCTCTCTCTCTCTCTCTCTCTCTCTCCCGTTCTCTCTCTCTCTCTCTCTCTCTCTCTCTCTCTCTCTCTTCTCTCTCTCTCGCTCGCTCTTGCTCTTGCTATCTCTTTCCCTCTCCCTCTCCCTCTGCCTTCCTCTCTCCCTCTCTCCCTCTCTCCCTCTCTCCCTCTCTCCGTCCCTCCCTCCCCTCCCTCTCTCCCTCTCTCCCTCTCTTCCTCTCTCCCTCTCTCACTCTCTCCCTCTCTCCCACCCTCCCTCCCTCCCTCTCTCTCTCTCTCTCTCTCTCCCTCCCTCTCTCCCTCCCTCCCTCTCTCCCTCTCTCCCTCTCTCTCTCCCTCTCTCCCTCTCTCCCTCTCTCTCTCTCCCTCTCTCCCTCTCTCCCACCCTCCCTCCCTCCCTCTCTCTCTCTCTCTCTCTCTCTCTCTCTCTGTCTCTCTCTCTCTCTCTCTCTCTCTCCCCTCTCTCGCTTGTTCTCCCTCCATCCCTCTCTCCCTCCCTCCCTCCCTCTCTCTCTCTCTCTCTCTCTCTCTCTCTCTCTCTCTCTCTCGCTGGTATAAAAACCCTCAGGTTCGTAGGTTGTGCGATGCCACTGCCCACTTGCATTACCCCTATGACCCCTATCACCATGGC
>OZ038382.1:29706890-29891890 GCA_964036045.1 Eutreptiella sp. 'Long Island Sound 2002'
TCCCTCTCTCCCTCTCTCCCTCTCTCCCACCCTCCCTCCCTCCCTCTCTCTCTCTCTCTCTCTCTCTCTCTCTGTCTCTCTCTCTCTCTCTCTCTCTCTCCCTCTCTCGCTTGTTCTCCCTCCATCCCTCTCTCCCTCCCTCCCTCCCTCTCTCTCTCTCTCTCTCTCTCTCTCTCTCTCTCTCGCTGGTATAAAAACCCTCAGGTTCGTAGGTTGTGCGATGCACTGCCCACTTGCATTACCCCTATGACCCCTATCACCATGGCTTCGTGGCCCCTTCCCCTCTGCAGTCTGTAGCGCCGACACACCGTGTACACGCTCGCATGTTCCTGGGGTCAACGGGTGGCAGCAGGGTGTCCTGATGACCCGGCTCCTCGTTCCCCCCATCACCGTCGGTACCACATGCAGCCCCACAAATGTTGGACGGGGGGCGGTCTGGTTGGGGGCGGTACTCGATGAAGAGCACGACTCGTCGTGGAAGAAAATTCCCCTGAGCATGTCTCTTGGGCTGTTTGGTTGTGCAAACCCTTGGATTCTTGGCACTTTGGGTGTTTGTCATCTTTTGCACCCAAATAAACAAGTTAATAGTCACGAATCAAATGGCCTCGGACTAGTGTTTGTTTCACTTTTGCGGGCCTGGGAGCACAGTTCTCCCGCTCCCCCCTCCACTGCCCACACACGTGCACACCCGCGAACCACGGGCTCGGCGTCCGTGGCGGCGAGGCTTGGCCCCAGGAACGTGCAGCAGGTACCATATGAACGTGGGCGAGCGGTCCACCGGGTGTGTGCGCTCGGCACGGCTTGACCGCGTGACTCATCCTGCCATGACACCGCCTCCCCGGGGAGCAGGGTTGTCCGCCCTTCCGGCGCGCACGTACAAAGGTGGTCCCGTAACTCAAAAGCTCGGTCGAATTGACCCAACCGGCTATAGTTTCGAAAAAAGTAGACACTTTTGCGCATCTTTTTTTTTAAAAAAAACGCGCCGAAATCTGAACCGTTGGCACCAAGTTACCCCCGATGTACTTTTGGAGACTTGGCTGACACACAGGACGACAGTGTCTCCTGCTCACCAGCGCTCCGGTGAGGCCTGGCGGCTGTCGACGGTCCGCTCAGCCTTGGAACGAGACAGTCGGGTTGTTCAGCCTCGTGGTGGGGCAGGGAAGGACGGATGTAACTCGTTACAACAGCCAAACTGGATTGCACGCAGATGATGGGCCAGCCATGAAATGTGGTATTTTCTGGCTTTTGCATTGCTGACCCCCCTGCACCATTGCTTGCCCTCATGGGCGCACTACCACCCCCTATGATCTGCCGCTATGATCTGCCCTCGCGGGTGCACTCCCTCACTCCTCCTCCCAATGGTTTGCCCTCAGGTGACTCTTTCGATGTTCCTATATTTCCACGTGTGCCTAGCGGCGCAGAATATGACTACGATTGAGTTCATGGAGAAGAAGGACAAGCTCAAGACCGTCGACCAGGTGCACCTGTACGACTTGGGGGTGAAGGAGAACCTGATCGCAGTGTTCGGACGCCAGTGGTATCTGTGGTGGCTCCCCGTCTACACTACCCCAGGGGATGGGGTCCATTTCCCAAATATTCTGGATGTTGACTGAGGCTTGCGTGACACCAGACTTCACCAGCGCCGGCAATCCGCAACGCAGAGACAGAGGGCCAGGCTCTGGCGGACCACACCGACAGACCAGTCAAGGCCATTGAAGCATGCAAAGGCTTGGCTGAGCCCTGACTGAGAGCGCTTACCCGGAGTGGGTGTCCCCACCCCGAAAAGGACCGCAGGTACGACTGGACCTCAACAGGGTACCAGCGACCGGCGACTGATATTGGGCACTAGACAGTGGTCAACCGATGAATACAGTTGCATGAGGCCATAACCGGCGGGAAGCTCTTTGCGGCTATGCCGGTAATGCATGGTTTCTTTTACCTCATCAAGGACGATGAGCTGTGTGGTCCCCTGCAACACTTTCTTAATGTGGTGCTGTGTGCATGCGGACAACAGGCTGAAAAGCGGACAAGCAGTAGATTCTTGCTCTGACAGTGCATTTTCGTAGTGCGCTTTTCACACACAAACACACCAATTTGTATCGTCCTCCTTCCCACTCCTCTTTGAAGTTATGTGCCTTTGAGTGTTTGCAATCCAGTAGCTTTTGGCACGTGGGTGTGGAAAACAGGGTAGGTCTACCAAAGGTCCCACCTTCGCTTAGCTCCCAAAAAAAAAAATCAGCCCTGCTCACCAATTGCTGTTGGGTTGCCACAATGTCGTGTCCTAACAATTGAGTCGGTCCTTCGTGGATTAGTTTCGAAAGAAAGCTCTCTGGTCATGAAGCTGTGGTTTGTCATGCATACAAACGGTTTTTATAGATTGAGAAAATGCTGCTTTTTGTTAAGTTGACATCGCTTTTCAAGTTTTTTCTTATATAAATGATCACACACACACACACACACACACACACACACACACACACACACACACACACACACACACACACACATACACACATACACACACCCAACCAAGGGCCCAGGGCCCAGTCGGACCATGAGTCTTCCTTGTATACAGTTCAGACCTGCGGAAGGCGACCACTCCAGGGTCGCCATTATATTCGGGGGTACGCTCCCTAACACCAGAGTCCACGTTGTGCTCTAAAGTCCGCACTCTCACCCCTCTTCGCTGTACTCAGGAGTGAAAACACTGACACCATCTTCGTTGTATTCGGGGGTAAAGATGTTGACGCCCCAGTCAGACGCTGAAATGGGGCCCATGCCGCGATGGCGGAAGTGTTACAACGCCCGAATGAAACGTGTCGGTCAGCTGGCGGCCAGGACCGCCTGACAAAAACACCCCTCACTCCCGCAGGGAAGGGAGCACGAGGAACGGGGCAGGAGACGGAGCGCGCCGGAAGTGACATCTGTGACCAGCAGCGTCACGTCAGTCACTCCACCGCCGCGCGCCGGCGCAAGCCCATCCATGGGGACCCTTGCGGAGGGTGTGGGCATGCATATGGGGCTGCAGAGCGCAGTAGGGATGCATGAGCTGTACATAGTCTTGCTGAGAGGGAAGAAAGGCTATGCGGAGAGGGGGCAGAGAACATTGCTGCAGTGCAGACAGATGCAGACAGAGCTGTAGGCGTGGTGTATCATAGCGAACGCTATTGCTTTGGTTGAATGATTGGGCGTCACACACACACACACACACACACACACACAAACAACCCCCCGGAGTCTTCCCTACACTCCGGGCTGCGCTCCCTGACGCCGCTCTCGTCAGTCTATTCAGGTGTAAGATTACCAACACCAGACCGCCAAGTGGTTTTTCCAGAGCTCCTTCAATCGTCGGGAGCGCTGATGGCGGCATCGGAGTTCTAGGATTACGCCCGCGTCAGTACGCCGCCGAGGCCACTGGGGTGGAGAACCCTAGCTCAGCTGAGCCCCTCAACAACCCCCACAGGGCTAGGGGCGCGGGAGAGGCAAAAAGTCCCCCCCCCCCTCCTGCGGTGTATGGCCATTCTCATACATCACTCGGAGGAGGGGGGGCCCGGCCAAAGCCGCCTCCCCCCCTTCAGACCCCCCCCTTCCCCCCTTCAGACCCCCCTTCAGACCCCCCACCCTCCCCCACCCTCCCTCCCTTCTAATCCATCCCTGCCTGTGTCCCGCCCCCAACAGACCCGAACGCCCCACATTAATGGGCACCGTCCATTGGCCGCCAGGCCCCGTTGTATACCACGGGACCCCCCAGTCTTTGATGCCCCCCCCCCCCCCTCTAGCAGGGTGCCTTTTGGTGGGCGGCTACGCTACCCGATTGGAAAGCACCTCTGCCTCTGCCTCTGCCGCTGTGTGTGCCTCTGCCTCCGCATCTGCCACACGCTGTGGAACGGTGCATTATGAGGCATAGCAGGGCCTTGGAGCGACGCACTGTCGACCATGAAGGCTGTGGTATGCAGGCGCGTCCGGATTCAAGGAGGTAGCCGCATGCAGCACCCTTCCTGTGCCCCCCCCCCCCCCCCGCGGCGCGTGCGGCGGCCCCCGCCGCGATCGCAAAATTGAGACGCTCAGGTTTGGGGTGGACGAGTGAGTGGGCACATGTTCTGTATATTGGTCCACGTCTTCGTCTTCTGGTGAGGCGGCGTGCGCCCTCCTGCAGTTACGCAGTCCGGCCTCACCATTGGTTTTAACTGGATTGTAACTCCCCCAAGAGGTCCGGGAGGACGTACACACCCGTGCAGTCGGGGCGACGGGGATGGGGCAAGGCGCAGGACCCGCCCCCCCCCCCCCGCCGTCCCGCCGCAGCTGGCTTGGTTGGGGTAGGTCATACCGACCCCACATCCGAAACCGGCCCTGTCACTGATCCATGACCTGCTTTGTGTACTCTCTGCGGACACTTGTCGGAACTTCGGTCACAAGTTAAAAAAAAGAAAGAAAAGCCGTCCGGCCTCAACACCGCTGCGATCAACCAGCACATTCTTGAGCCTTTTTTCTCATGACAAGTTGCAATATTACCCAAACTAAATCATGAATAAATATGAAAGCAGTTCCCCTTTTGGCACAACACATGGTGTGCCCAAGGCTTCGGGAGGTGGGCCGCATGCTGCCCACCGTACCGGAGGATACCCAGGTCTTTGCATACTGCCAAAAAAACTTCGTCTGACTTGCTACTGCACGCTTCAATTTGGTGATTTCGGGTCACAATTTCGCGATTTTGGATACCGCAGTAAATTTGCAGTGTTTAGTGTTGGATCCCACTGTGGAGGGTTTTGTCTTGGGCTATTTGGCTCAAAAGCTCATTCCCAGAGCAGCTACTGCACCTGCGAAACCCTGCGAAACCCTCCCCACACATTTGCCAGTTTCCACCCCTCACAGCCGTCCAAACAGACGCCGAGACCCCCTATTCGTGCCTGACTGGCCCCCAGTGAGCAAGCCCATCGGCTTTCGGCCGAAAGGGGTCCAATGCAGGTCAGCAGCGGACATGGCTGGTTCCGGGCACCCTCTTAGCGGATAGGTGGGTGGAGTGGAGTGGGCTGCCACCAGTGAACTGTTGGCTCAACCTTGGGATTTGGCGGGCACGCTGGGGTCTCTGAAGGGCTGCAGACAACACGGTGCGTTTCTTCGGGGTGTCCCTGGACTGCCCCCGGCCAAAGAGGGGGGCAATTTATGACCCACGGTTCAGGGTCATCGTCAGGGAGTGACAGGGTCACACGAGCCGGGGCATGCAAAATGGAGTTGATTGTGTGTGTGTGTGTGTGTGTGTGTGTGTGTGTGGTACATCTAGTACATTCAGGCCGCCTCTTGCAGTGCCCTGTTTGTCGCGGCAACCGTGTGTGTGTGTGTGTGTGTGCGCGTGAACGTTAAAAGTACAGGCGGTGTTGTCATTGGACAGCATGCCTCCGTTTTCATTCAGGCTGGGATAAGTTCGACACACCGTGTGCCTGCTTCCTGCAGAAAGGCGCCTAGTCGCTGATAGTCATGACTTTTATTTGACTGTTTGCGGCCTGACGAGAATCTACTACCGACCAGTGCCTGTGCCTGTCCTGTTCTTGCTGGTTCTGGGCTTTGGCCGCTTTGCGTCATCCGCGTGTGTGTGCGCGCGCGCATGATCAGCCGATGCTTTCAGGAGGGTTTGCCGTAAGACAGTCACTTTTGCTCAATGTCATCTCGCGTCCCCTGGCGCATGTTGGGGGGGCCTCCTCTGTTCAGTGGACATGTGGTGAGCCCACTCTGGGTTCAGTCTCGTCTGTCGGGCTGCAATTCAACAGGCGAGTGCGGTGGGCCTGTGTCCGGTGGGTGGGATGGGCAAATGCTGCAAGTGCCACGTCACTGCACCCCCTCTCCCCTGTTTTCTGGCAAACAAGCAGGCGAAAGCCACAAGCAGTTATCCGCACCGTTTTCCCAATGGCTCCGGCCAAGCCCTTCGAACTCTAGTCTGCTGTAGCCATCGGCTGCCATGTGCCCTTCCCAGATCCGCAGTTTGAGGCAAGATTCAACAAGAACAGCACAGGGCATTGGCCCCAATTGGTAGGGGCCCTCCCAAACCTGTGCAGTTTTCGGGCCAACCAGCCTATTTTTGCCAACAATGGCCTGACACCCACTAAGACGGCCGAAGAAAACAACGCAAACATCTGTGGCATAACTGTGTTGCTTTGCTAACAGAAACTCTTTTCGACAACCTTAACTGCAAAATATGTCTGTGGAATGCCCCAAGAAGCCCCCAAAGTTGCTCACCATCTGCATCTTGGCGAGAGGCAGAACACATTGTGCAGGTTGCAGAGCGGGTTTTGCCAGTTTTGCCTCGACAAACTGGGGAGTCAGGTTCCAAGCAAAGTGTATTGGGCATGAGCAAAGCAAGCCGCTTTCACAGTGTGGAGTTTATTTTTTGTGGTTTGGCCGATTTCTGTTGGCGACTGAGGGGAAAAAAGTTGTGCCACCAAAGTCTGCCAGATAACATCTAGACTTATGGGTGGAGTGGAGTGGGCTGCTACCAGGCGGGCACGCTGGGTCTCGTAACCCCTGCCTTTATGAAGGAGTTGCCTCAGCCGTGCGCTCACAGTACGTGTGCAATGGGGTAGGGCACAGAGCAGACCAGTCAATCGTGAATATCATGAATTGATTGGTTTCAGTTTTATTTTCACAATACTTAAATTTCTGATCAAATCTGCATTCAGCGCGCGCACCAGAAGCACAACGCGTAGGGCAAACGATGATGAAAGGGCTGAAAGATACAAAGTAGATTTGTCTTTGTTTTTGTGCATTAATCGATGTAGCATTTGTTATAGTTATCCTTTTTTCATTGTTTGTACTGCAGAACTGATACCAGTTAATGTTTATTGTTCGATGACTCTTTGCTTTGCGTCGTATAATTTTCGTCCAAATGCCGAAAATCAGTGCGGATTTGCATACTAAAAGTAAAGCACTCAAAGATCAAAAGTAGTTATTGGACAAAGCTACTACAGGCTAATTTTTTTTAACGCATAGCTACTACAAGCTATCAATTTTGTTTCTGTAGTTGCTTCCCGCTACAGCTTTCGTTCTCTGTCCATTTAGGTGGAGTCCGCTAGCGGCACAGAGTTTGTAGAGACAGGTTACGTTCTGCGATGTTTAGGGTGTCAGTGTGGACATTGTGGTGCGCAAGATCAACAGATACGCCGAAGAAGCAAAGAGCGACGTGTTTAGCCCTAAGGAGCAGTTTGCGTGTAGCCGGCGCTCGGTTTGGAGTTCAAGATCGCTTTTGGACTAGAGTTTGGGACTGAAGCATCCGTGTGAAGCTCAAGATCATTTTTGGACTGGAGATCGGTTTGGGACTGATGATTCGCTGGACTCGATAATCAGTTTCGAGCCACGTGTCAGAGGTTTGACGCTACGATTCTGCTTGGCAACAGGTTTGGGCACCGAAGCCAAGTTTGGCGTTTGGAGTCTGAGACCAGTTTGACGCTGCGTCAAGAGTTCTGAGCAAGCAGCTTGAGAAGGCCAGCACTATGCAACGGAGTCCATGGTATGTTCGAGTACCGCGGCAGTCGTGCGAGAAAGATGCTGACCACAGTGACGAATGTGATGAAAAATTGGACGGGAAACGAGCTCTGTGTTATAAGTGTCAAGAGTACGAGTACTTGGACCAACAATGTGAGCGCTAGCGGTGAAAGCGCAATGTTGCGCTGCGCGACAAAGACGCTTTTGAGGAGCACTACAATGCAAAGCGAGCAGATGACAAAAAAATGGCGCGCTTATGCCGTACTCCGACAAATGAAGGCGCAGGAGAACAGGATACGTGATCAACAAGATCAGTTGAAGCAGATGAGTGTTAAGCGCCAAGCGACGAGTGAGCAGATCAACTGCCTTCGCACAGAGCTCAAGGGCAAGAACCAGCTCAGCGGGGATGATGCACGATTGAGAGCAAAGTTGGACGACATGGAGTACCACCGGGTGGAGGCTGGGGTAAACATGAAAAAGAATATGGATGTTAGATCAATGGGGCACTACACTGGTACCTACATGCAGACCGAAGAGGCACCAGAACTCTGGGAGGTACAATTTTGCAAGCTGCAACAGGCTGAGGTAGGTCAGCGTAAACGACTCCAATCGCTGCAGAACCATGGGTGAACCGAACACAAAGAGAACTGTTTGTGAGAGATTGAAGTAGCACTACGTGTGCGAGTGTAATGCCCCAAGGAGCGCTTGAGACAACAATCATTGAGGTCTATTCCTTTGGTGTGAGAGGAGTCCATGATCCAAAAAGATGATGACGAAGTAATGTATGCTAATTCTTTTCTTGGCAGTCATATTATTATTTTTGTTGATATGGGTTTTGACAAGGGTCCAAAGCCCCCTTTTAACTCAGTGGAAGGACAACAAATGCAGACACTATGCTTTATTGTGTGCCTTTGCTTATGTGAATTTCTTAGGTGTCTTATTTTTACTTTGTGTTTTGGCAGGGCGTCCATGGATTTGAAAATCTGTGAAAGCAGTTTGGAAAACCATTTGGCTTGTTAAAACATATGTACACTCAATTGAGTAGTGCACTCTAGGGTTTGGGTACCCCTCTGAGGGTACTTTAATATTTGAGCTTTATGTTTTTTCACCATTAAGCCTTCCCTATATACAGGTAGGTTCCTCAAGTGTGCTGAGATGGCGGCTGCCTTTTGCGCTGCCCTAGCAGTGATGGTGGCGCCTCTGCGCTGGCTTGCTGCAGCATAGCGATAGGGGCACAACTGAAATGGGTATTGTTATATGAAATACTGAGTGTCTATTGTTGACACTGTGGTCTCTCTGAGCCACCCCATGTTGGATATCGGCATTGTCACCGTGCTTCTTAGGTGAAGCACGGCGAAGCCTACAAAAAGGGTGTAATGGGGCAGGGCACAGAGCAGACCAGTCAGTCATGAATATCATGAATTGATTGATTTTCAGTGTTATTTTCACAATGCTTTAAATTTGTAATCATTTCTGCATTAAGCGTGCACGAGAAGCACGGCGCGTAGGGCAAACGATGATGAAAAATACAAAATAGATTTTGTTAATAGATGGATTATTATGATTATTACTCTTTCATTGTTTGTACTGCAGAACTCATAGCTTATCTGGTAATGGGCATACGCCGAAATCTGAGAATTCAACAGCACAAAATTTCACTCGGAATGTCGTTGAGAAAGAATATTATTCCCACAGCTATGGGTGTTAATACATTCACAACAATCATGTTCCTTACACTCAATGCAAATTGTGATGGTCTCTGCCTCATCTTCTCCTTCAACTTGCGTGGCGGCCGAGTTGCTCTTGTTCGTCCAAACATGAAGCGTACGTACATGGGCTTACTTTGCCACTGAGTAGTGGCTGCTTAGCCCCTGCCGTCGTGTAAAGGGGCCATGGCTACATTGCCCCTGCCTTCTCGGGGGTCCCCACATGGGGACACAATCAGAATTGGCTACGCAACCCCGCCTTCTCGGGGGTCCCCAATAAAACGGGACAAAATCAGACGTGGTTACCTCACTTGTGCTTTCTTGGGGGCCCAAAAATGGGTACAATGGCAACATAACGCCTACCTTCTTAGGGTCCCCAAATAGAACGGGACAAAATCAGACATGGCTACACCACCCCTGAGTTCTTGACGGCAGGTTTTGTGCGGGGGAGGGGGGCAAAAACAGGCACGGATGGGGAATGATAAAAAAAAAAGATGCCTAGTGCCCTAATACTTACCCATGGTAGGCGCAAAAAATGGACTACTGGGAGGTGGATATGAAACTGCCTGTCACCATCCTCGTAAGTGCATATAGAGCTTGTGGCAAATGATCTCAGAAATCCTTGCTGTTAATACAACACAAACTTAATTTCCCCACACCGTGATAAGGAAAATGGTTAAAGAGTTTGCATTGTGGCTCGCAACAGGTCCTGAAAACCCCCCACCCCCACAACATTGGTGTGTGTTGTAAAATGGAGGTCTCAAGAACCCGCCCCGCATTGGCTAAATACCAAAAATAAACCAAAAAATTGAAAAACCACCAAAACACACAAAAAAAAATAAACCGCACCATGTGTTGCGGTGCACCCTGCAATCAAAGCAAAAAGCAATTCGCACATGCCCTTGAAAAGAAAAATGTTTCGACGCACCTGGTGTTGTGGTTTGACATGCAAGCACCGAGCAAAAAACAATCCACACATGCTTCTTTGATAAAGGAAAAGGTGACGAAATGTGTGTATAATGTACGTCCATTTGACAACCTGTCTCCTCACTCTACGTGGGCCATGTACGCAGTGTAATCACATCCATTTCCCCAAAATGCATGACGTGAAGCATATTCGACGCATATTCACATATTCGACGCGCGGTACTGACTGAACACCATTACCTCATGCTGGAGACCCTTCTTCAAGGAGACAGTGCAACCAGCAATGGTCTTTAATGTCGTCGTCTACAGGAGCTGATTCAAAATGGAAATTCGCGGGTGTAGAGCCGGCTTATGTTATCTTTGATTGTACATGAGAAGCATCATCAATGTGCGATGCTTGGACAGAATTTTTACGAACAATATCACTCTGCTTTAGAGGAGGTCCATCTGAGAAGTGGCTCCGGATCCATGTTGGGAGGTGCAGGCAGTGCTTCTGTGCCCTCGCTTCTCTCCGGGTTCCACAATGGGTGTGCCACATAACGAATTCCTGAGCTGGCACTGATAACACAGATCGTCTTCCCTTCAGCCTCTGGTCGGTTGGCAATATCCATTGCAACCTTGATAGCAGCACCTGAAAGCAGGGGAAGGGCCAGTGGTGGCACACGTCCTGGCTCGGGCACAGCAGTCTGGCACGCGTACCTGAACAATTCGGCAGGCACACGCACACGGCCACAGCGTCGACCTCCGCCCCCAGCCGCAGCACGCGCTCTCTGTTGCCGCTGCAGGGGTTGGCCGCAGTGCCGGGACACTCCAGCTTGCAGTCGCGGCCCCGGCGTCGCGCGCGCGCACCGGACCCAGTGTCGCCAAAGCGGCAAAATGAATCGGCACTGGGAGAAGCACTAACAGCAGTCCACCCCGGCCTTTGGAGATTTTCGAATCAACAACTTGAAAACTCAAACAGACCCCATTCAAAAACATTTTGCAACAATGTCATTTTCATACAATGTCTCAGCAACCCGAGTTTCGGCTGGATACATTGTCAATGACTGCAATTGGCAGAGATAAACTCGGTGGCACGCTCAACAATTTGGTCCACCAACTTCAAAAAAGTGGCATGAGTTTGTGTTTTTTTCTGAGCGTGACAGTGATAAGTAAGGGGACTTACATGTGCCTTCAACATGTCACCAATGTGTGGGTGGCACCGATCTGTTGACTTGCAATCTCTCGGGCATGAGGAGGCCGTGGTTCCTGGGGTCCTCGAAGACATCCTGAACTAAGCGATGCCACTCCATTGTCCGCCAAAATGCCAGCGACCGTCGAGGGACGGCGATCTGTATTCCCACAGCGAAAAGACAACCCTTCCTCCGCTTGCAATCGCGGCCACAGGAAGCCCCAAAAGTGACCTCTGCAACAGACAGTTCCACTGACATTTCAGCAAACAGTGATTGTGGTTGCTTACATCTGCATGTCTTCAGGAATACAAGGAACCCCGACCTCCTCATGCCACAGGTGCAAATCATACTCCCACGGTTGCCCCTTCCCGCTGGAAAAAAAAACCAGTGCATTATTGGTGACACTCTGAAGGTTGATGAACAACTTGTTCAACGTCGAAAACCATGCGTACCGCACTGCAGGCATTCAAATAACCCTGGGTGTTCAAAATAGGTCCGACAGTGGCTTGGGGAAAATTCTGCACTCCCCCTCAAAAAGTGTGGGGAAAATCCGCACCAATTTAAAATACGGAATTTTCCCGTCGGGATAAACCTAGTGCGGATTTTTCCTCCCCCCGGTACATGCAGGCCACAAGAAGACCGTCCCAAATGAGTATGGGCAGAAGATGCGCGCTGAGGTACAACACCCGCCCCTCCTGTCTGTCCGCACACAGAACCAGGTGCAAGGCTGCCAAGAGGGAATCAAAGGCTACCTGTGCTAGGACCCACCAACAAGCCTTCCTTCTTTGCCATCTTATCTGCAAATGCAATGGCGTCTGGGCTGGCACAGTGCTGGAACTCATCGATCACCCCACGGGGTCCTTCTCCCCACTCTTGATCAGGGGCCAGCTCTTTTACAAACTTGAGGGGAACACCTGCCAAGCATGCAACAGAACAGACAGAGCTTGTACCCCAACAAAACCGCAAAACCGTACCAGTTGATCTTGCTCTCGAGAAGTCACATGAGTTGCGATGCCTGGGACTGCAACTCGGTGGTTTCCGTTTTTTCCTAGGCGAAAGCGAACAGCAGCCTTTCACGCCATGCCCTTGGCATACCAGCGCCAATGCCGACAATCGTGTGAGGGGCATGAGGATTTCCGACGAGGACTCGGCTCTCGGTTGGTTCCACGCAAACGACTTTGATATCCGGCTTCTTTTCCTTCAGAAATTGGGCTGCACAGGGGCATGGCGTGTGCCTTCACGCGTACGTGCACCCAACCCACCCAAACACCCGTTGCGAAGCAAGCAGCTGGACAAACACGCAGGCGACATACCGACAGCAGAGACAGTGCCCCCGGTACCAGCGCCAGCCACCAGGTAGTCAATGTCGCCCCCGGTTTGTTTCCAAATCTCTGGGGCAGTGGTGGCTGTGTGGACTGCAGGGTTGGCCTAAACGCAAAATAAAGAGGGAGTTTTCCAACGCACTCATCCCACCCACCGCCCCTTGCCCCCACCGGATGGCTCTGCTCTGCTATCAAAGCGGGGGAATAGCGCATCACCCTAACCCACTTTGTCGACGCAAGGCGTGCACCACTTTCACTTCTTCGGCCCCCGTTGCCATCCATACCGGGTTCTCAAACTGGCGGGGGCACCACCAGTCGGGGTTCTTTTGCAACTGCTCGTCGACATAAGTCTTCATGCCGGGAATTCCGAGCTTGCCCGCTGTCAAGTGTACCTGGGCACCAAACTTGCGGCAAATCATGTATCTCTCCTTCATGGGCGGCAGCTGGGGCATGACAATAACGCAGTCGTAGCCCTTGGCTGCACACACCATTGCAAGGCCGATTCCTGTGGACACGGCAAAGTAAACGATGCGACTCATATTCAGCGTTGTTTGCACACCTGGGTGCACTGAACAGTGGCAGAACTGCACCGTGCTACGACGCAAAAACACGCCTGTGTTGCCGGACGTGTACTCAACCACGGTGGTTTTTCCAGGAGTGATGAGCCCATCGGCTTCGGCTTGCTCGATCATGCTCTTGGCAATCCTGTCTTTCACGGAACCCCCAGGATTCTGCATTTCCAGCTTGACCAACACCTTGCCAGCTTTGGTGCCTTCAGTGACGCGATTCAACTTCACCATGGGGGTGTTCCCGATGAGGTCAATCACGTTTTCAGCATAGGACATCCTGGCAAGCTTTCTGGGGGATGGAAACCAGACAATGCGTCCCCTGGTTGAGTTTTTCTGCGTTTCTCCCGTTCCTAGTCGCAGTGCTACGCTTGAATTCAGAGGTTCAGTCGGAAAAAAGTTTCACACCTCGGAACCTAGGAGGCAACGTAACAACCAGCCGTCTGGCCTCTGGCCTCTTCTTGCCTTCGTTTGGTATTAAACGCCAACCTCAGTGTTCGGCCGGCAAACCGACCAAGTCGAACAGAGGCGCAGCTTGATCCAGCTAACCATGGAACATACCATATCAATACAAATCATGTTGTTAAGCGTTCCAAGTGGGAGGACAAAGCCCAAGTAAGCAGCTGTTGACTATGCAGCGCCACAAAAACAGATGGAAGTTTGAGTGAAATGAAGCGATGCAACAGCAAGCAAGCATGAAACAGATTAATTCTAACGCGAAAATTTGATTGGTTATGAGTTCAATGTTGTAATCTCTTAGAAAAGTTGTCCATGTTTCCTGGGCGATAAAATTTTGCGCTAGGGCCCTACCGCGGAATAGGATGTCGCATGATGAACAGTTGGTGGCCATCGTGAAAGATAAAAAAGGCCGAGTGCCCTGGGTGGCAAGCGTCCCGGGACTCGATCCCGCGTCCAGGAGAAACCGAGAGGCTGCGTGTTACCACTCGGCTAGCGATGACTGCTGATGCATATGGCCTCCTCATTATATAAACAGTGGTTTGACACCAAGGTGGTGTGCCCCTCATTGGGCACACCCACCACAGACCCCACAGCCTGGACATTAAAGTCAGATTTTTCAGGGGCATTCGAAAAATATCTTGAAAAGGATGAAATTCATAGGTTGCAACAGTTACGAAGTTGCATTTTTGGATGGCCGTTATTCTTGGCTTGCAAATTGAATCTATGTCTTTTTGTGTTTTGGTGGCTCATGATGAGTTTTGCTGGTGCCTACTTTGCGTGATCATCGCCAAACATGATGATGATGATGATGATGGCATGAGGGCCATGGAAAATGGGAGTGTATCCCAGTTTGTTCCCAAGAGAGCCCACAATTAGTTGGGCAGACCAAATTGCACAGCTGGCCGGTCAATCCCTCAGTATAACTGCTCCTAGCACCAACTGGATCAATGAGGGGCCAACTGTGACCAATGATGCACCGAGGGCCATGACTCTGACCGCAATAGTTGCCCTCAGACACTGAAGTGTGAAAACACCGCAAATGCTCAAGTGGTAAGTTGTCTGAACCGGGTTCAATCTTTTGTCTACAAAGTCAATTGGACCATCTCATCCTAGGGAATCCGCAGAGAATTGTCGCATCCGGCGAGGATCCGTCCTGAATTCTAGGGTTAGGTCGGAGTGTTTCATTGCAATATTTTTGCACTTGTTATTCCTGGATGCGTGACTTGAGAAACTCTAGTTTCTCACTATTCCCGCGTGCACGGGGTCAGTCTAAAGACGCCGCGGTACTGGTACTGGTGCACTAGGGAAGCAACAGTGAGGAGCCCCTGCGAAGATGAGAAAGTATCGGTTCCAAACTTTAAATGTGGCACCTTTCCACGTTAGGTTTGAGATTTGGCACGTACACTACCGTCATTTATTTTCGTCAAAGGTGTTCGTAGTGCACATGGATTATCGATGACCTCAATAGCGGCGAACAAGCCCTTAGGACCGCCCGGGGCGATCACCCGTAATGACTACGCCCTCAGCCTCAAGGTCATGCGTCTTCGGAATCCCGAGTTTTTCGTCCCGTCCGTTCATCGCATGGAGGAGACGGACTTGCTCCATGGTATGCCCCTTGTTGCACCACCTTCTTTTCGGGTGCTTGCGTGCAATGATTCTGGTCTTCAAGTCCGACTACCGCCACCTACTTGCTGTGTTGATTGTCTTGTCATGTCTTCAGTCGCCTAACCTCACATTATTGTGGGATTCTTTGGAGCATTAGAGTGGTGTTAATTCTTTCGCATTGGTCTCATCCCATCTTGGTTGACCGTGAAGTGAAGAGATGTGAACATTCTTGCTGCGACTCACGTGCAGGCTCAAGATAGCATATGCTTTGTTCCAACCTCGAGGATGTAGGTGCGCATGTATCCATTTGCGATGGGTTGCAACCGGCCACGAGGAGCACGGGATAGAGCTCAAATTTAAGGTGCCTCGTTTACGTCACCCCTTTAAGTCACCCAAACACGCCTTAACACCTTCGGGACACCGGCACCCTTTCGTGATTGTTCTCCTCTCTTCAACCCATGTGTGCTACCAAAGCGTGCAACTCATAGTAATGCAAATGTTACTAGTGCTAACATCTTGGGACTCGTGGATTCCACTCATGCATTCGCACTTGGATGGAACGGGTTGTGATTTGAAGATGCCCAATCTTTTTGAGGTGTAGCTTTTCGTCTCGCCCAATGAACGCAAATAGCGCATGTGGGCCTTTGTTTGCAGGGGTGGACTTCGGTCTCGCTACAACAAGGATGCTGATGATGCCGAAGGATTTCGGGCAAATTTATGTGGGGGAGACATTTAGATCTTACATTAGTGTTCACAACCACACACCATCGACAACCCGAGTATGTGTGTCTGTGCTCCCCACGCATACCTCAAGTTGCAAGAGTTGCTTCAAATAGGTGTTCGCCAATCCACGTCCATTTCTAGGAGGAGCTCTCAGGACCAACTTTGCGACAAGGAATAGACGGCTTAGCAAACCCCAACAGCCCTCCGTGCGGTCACAAGGCAACGACACCCACCCCGGCAAACCTCCACAATCAATCTGGATGTCCATATTTGTTGATGGCAAATTCCTAGGATGGGATGCTTGAAGTTGGCTCGCTGGCATAAAGTCCCGCGTAGCATTGGCTTTCATTGCACTCAACCCGGGTGGGTACGAACTCCATGTTGAGGAAGTGCCACGAAATCGATCAGCATTTCTTGTGAACCTTGTGGGAGGGGGGTTCGGGCAGAAGTTGGAGTGGGGGGGGGGGGGTTAGCCAACTCCCCGTGCACTATTAGCATATCACTTTAAGTCCGGGTTATAGACCCGGGAACTCAGACCCAAGTCCGGGTTATATAACCCGGAACTCGGGTGTTTGGTTCTTGGCACCTATGAAGGGCATGTCTGTGAAGTTGGCCGCACCCTCCTCGCGAGGTGGGGCTGCAAAAGCCGCTTCATGGTATGCATTGTGGCCTTCTGCAAGTGAAGTAAACACATCCCCCCTTTCACACAATTGGGTGGGAGGAAACTCTGCATAATCATCCTCCTCATCATGCAAAGATGAATCCACTGAAATATTCAACACATCAGCCGAGTGTGAGCTTAGTAAATCTTCATCAAAGATGGTAACTACACTTGCTTCTTGAGGTGCAAAATTTGGAGGTGAATCAGCTTCCACTTTCATTGGTGAAGCTTCCTTTGCAAGTGGTTGACAAGGTTCTGCTTGCACTGGTGGTTTGGGGCAAGGCTCGGCTTTGGTTTCGCTCTCGTCTTTCTTCGAGTTCCGGGTTATATAACCCGAACTCGGTCCGAGTCCCGGGTTATACACCCGGTTTATATATAGAGTCCGCTTGGTTGGAAATTCATGCTATTTTCCCAACGCCTCAATGGGTGTCGACTAAGAAGGATTTTTTTTTTTTGAAAAGTCTTCTTTATCCCATTTTTGACCAGGGTTCGCTGCGGAGAGGTGTTCTCCAAGGGCGGGCCCCACTCAAAGCTTCAAGGATGTGTGCGTGGGTGCATGGGTTTTGCGCCACAGGTCGGTGGCGGCCGGGGGGGGGGGGGGGGCTAATCCCGTGGCTTTTGTTCACAAGCAATTGGCAAGTTCGACCTCGGTGAGTTACGGGCTACAAACTTGCTCACATGGGGAATCCCAATCGGCCACATATCTTTTGAATTTTGGGAGCGGGGGTAAAAAAATGGCCAATATTAGGATTCGGGCTTTCCATGTGGGCTACGTCTTTCTTTGCCGGCCCTTGTGCTCCAAGATATTGCCATGTCAGGCAAATGCAAGACTTTGTCCGCCACAAAACCAAATAATCCAATAATAGTACGCCATGCACCATGGAAGACCTCCCCAAGAATGAAGGCCCCACTGAGCCCTTTGCAAATTGAGTCCGAATCTACCGTTTTGTACATGTTTTGAGTTGAGGACTACTCAGGGAGTCCATACCCAAAATGTTTCCCATTGGAAGTCCATGCTGTAGGATTTTCAACTCCTGCCACGCCAAGATGTGATCATCGTACCGGCTAGAGCCTCAGCGGTGCGGACCACGACGGGGCCAAACCTTCTCGGTGAGGTGGAACCTTTGTTGAAAAGCACTACCGTCGCCAATTCGCATTGATTTCGAAAAGGGAATGTGTCCCCACTGCTAATAACACACACAACATTTCTTTTTGCTTTGCCCCATGAATGCCGGGAATTTGGAGTCAAAGGTCCACACTAGTGGATTTAGGTGTTGAGCTATGTCAACCACCACAAGATGGTATTTGAGCCAGTTGAGCCCATTTTAGCCCGTTTTGAGTAAAAGAGTCTCTGGGGCCGTGTTGGGTACATTTTTTAGTTAGAGGAGGGTTACTAAGCTTTGGACGGGTTCTCAAATCAATTACAGGGGTTGGAATTAAAAAGCAATTTGTTTTTGGAAGCTCCAATGCTTGCAAGTGGGTGTTCAATGAGGCGTCTCTTATGCGTAATGCCATATGATGATCCATTTTGAGGTGAAAATGAGCTGTGCTTCCACCTATTTTCATGATGGTCGTGAACGTTCAGGACAATCACTATTGTGTCATGCCAGGGAGCACGCCGTGTGCCGTGTGCATCGTGCGAAAAGTAGGCCCTTTTTGACAAACGAGGTGGCCGCACAGGTAAAGAGTGACCAAAGAGCTTCCCATGGTGCTCATCGGGCTCCCCAAGGCAGTGGCCACTGTGATTCAAACCAAGGTTCCATAGAACTTTTTTCGCCTACACGGAACCCCTAACCAACAACGTGGGCTCCGGGTGCCATCTCCAAGTTTCCAAGATCAGCTCCCCTGTGGAGCCCCACCGGTTCTTAGCCATTTTCATGGGTTGGTTGAAAAATTGCGATTTTTGGGTGACCTCCAACAACCCCCGTGGACCCTTGGGCCGGTGTTGGGTGATCATTTGCTGACAATGGGAGTGTGTACAAACCCATGGGGAACCCTTTAGCCCCAACTAGGCCCTCTTAGTGGTGCTTATTGGCCCCCCAAAAGCGCTGTTTTGGGCTTTGTTACAATGTAGCAGGCAAAACTTGGTGGCCCTACAGCGGCTTCTGTGCGTCAATCCAAACCTTGGTCCCATTGCACTTTTTTCTTCTATGGACGGGCGCAATTGCAAGTGGGTGTTCAATGAGGCATCTCTCACACTGTGGTGCATGCCGTGGCCCATTTTGAGGTGAAAATGAGCTAGTTTTCAAGACCATCACTAGTGTGTCATGTAGGCGTTGCCAATGAGGGCCGTTCTTCTTCCATAGCCATTGGGCTATCAAATGTTGCCAATGGGTGTTCAATGAGGCGTCTCCCGGGCCGTGGTGCCATGCCATGGTCCATTTTGAGGTGAAAATGAGCCGTTTTGCCACCAGGTTTCGGTGAACCATAAGGATATAAAGGACCAAGCTCGGTCCTAGTCGCAAATCTTGACCGGGCTAGTAGCAACCAGGGAGCCATGGCTTGGATCCATGTGAAGTTGGGATGAATGAATGAATGTGAAGATACCCCCTTCCACATAAATTCTATTGCCTTCGGCAAGTCAACCTCGCAGAGAATCTACCACAAGCAATGAACCCCCAAGTGGCTGATTGTGCAATCATCCGCCGGGTCCATGAGCATCGCGGCTCCCATTGGGTTTATATGTACTCCCTCTGTCACCAAATGATCACCCAACAATGGCCCATGGCAAAAATTGCGATTTTTCGGCCAACTGATGCTGACCTGAAAATGGCTAAATCCTCACTGGTGGGGCCCCGGAAGAACAACAAACCTCATTGAAGACGCCTTCATGACAAACTAGTAATCGTCTTGAACATCAGGACAATTTTGCCGAAAACAAGTTGAAAAATGACCTCAAAATGGACCACGGCATGGCACCACAGCGTGAGTAACGGCTCATTAAACACCCACTTACAATCATTTGATAGCCCAACTGCCGTGTGGTGCCTGGTGTAGAACATTGTTCCCTCTCAATTGTTGACCTCATGTACAAAGGCATTGTCCATGATGTGTGGGGGTGGGTGGCACTAAAGTGGAACTCCATCCGTGGACAAACCAATAGTGGCAAGTGAGTGCACCCCCCCCCCCCTGAAGACAAACAGTGCAGAGCCTATCTAAAGTGCCACTAGGCCTTTGTTTAGCAGAATGCCATACCCTTGGGGAGCATGCCAGAAGGCACATCTCATGGCACACCTTTTTTTTCCTCCTTACAGCACCCCCCAGCCCTTACTCCGCTCCGCATCAGTCGGCACGCCTTTGGAAATCTTCGCGCCAGCAAGTGGAGGGCACGAGTGTGCTGCAATCGTGAGCAGTGGGACAGACATTCCACTCCCACACCCCACTTCCGAGAGATAGAAATGACCTCCATCAACTGGCAGCGCACAGGACAGTCATGACCCTGGTTTTCCTGCTCGTTGACCAACGACAAAGAAGCACCCGTGGGGGGGGGGGAGGCTTTGATGGGCCCTGATGGGGAGCCCATCAGGGGCAGGCCAACCGTGAGGGGGAAAAGAACATATGGTGGACGGCACGGACAGCGCGTGGAGGAACAGGGCACCTGGGCCGCACAGAAACACAGCGAGGCAGGCAATGGACGGCCTGTGGACAGAGGTGTGTGGACAGCAAAAACAGTCAAACGACCTCGGCAACAACCAGCACATCCTCAATACGCCAACTATTGGGCGCCGTTGACACGCAAACGGCACACCATGCCACATTCAGCACAGTCCCAACACACCAACCACTGGGCTCCGCGAACGCGGAAACGACACCAGCAAGAGCACCGGCCGCAGCGGCCGACAGAAAGCAGCGACCCGACGCAACATGCGAAGGGAAGAACGGGTGACCGTCCAGGGCCCCGTAAAGGAGCAACAACCAGACGGAATGTCACACAGGGGGGAGGCTTTGCAGGGACGGATCGAAGGCTGCAGTCCTCCACTGATGCCCATCCCTGTTGCAGCATGTCGTGGTGAAGGCTGAGCTGCGCACCCAGGTCTCCAACATCACACTGCTGGACACGACTGCCAGCCCAATTGCGCAGTTCCCATCGAAGGGGAATCAGGTGGGCGCGCTCTGGCTGTGTGGGTGGTTGTGAGGACGGCTGTGCCCGGGCCTCCTGCCCAGTCTCGAGTCGAGCCCTGCACGGACCGGGTGCCCCAAGCCCCGTCGGGGGCACCGCGCATCCCACGCACCTTTGCACCGGGGAGCCGGGGCGGGAACCGACACGGTTGCGTGCGGGGGTGCGTGTCGTGGCCTTTGTTGCCCCCGTCCGACAGATGAACGGAGTCGGTGCGCATGGGGGCTGGGGAGAGGGGGAGAGGGCAGAGGGTGCATTGTGGTTTTTCGGGAAGAAGCGGCGGCCCGAAATCGGCCGAAATTGGCCGACTCGGCGGCCGGGAATTGACCGAAACTGGCCGCCTGGGCGGCCCCAAATTGACCAAGATCGACCGTTTTGGCGCCCCCGAATCGACCAAAATGGGCCGACTCGGCGGTCCAAATTTGATCATAAAGACTGAAGGAGTATGCCGGTTGATGCTGCCGGGTGTACGTACGTGTGCGCCTTTTGAGGCGGGAATCCTCCACTCATGCATCGGGGGAGGGGGGGGTCGTTCGAGCCCCCTGACCCCACCGGGGGGGGGGGGGGGCAAAGGGGTTCCGTGGCGGGGAGGCACACGGTGGACCACCAGGACGCCGAACGCCAAGGGGTGGGGCAGTGTTGGGCCGGGCGCGCACGGAAACGCGGCGAGGCGTGTGGTGGACGGCCTAAGTGCGGAGGGGTGCGGGCAGCAGAAACCGTAACGCGACCCCTGCACGAACCCGCACAACCCCCAGTGTACCAACCACTGGGCTCCGCGAACGCGGAAACGACACCAGCAGGAACACGGGCCGCAGCGGCCGACAGAACGCACCGACCCAACGCAACATGCGAAGGGAAGAACGGGTGACTGTCCAGGGCCCCGTGAAGGAGCAGCAACCCGACGCAGTGTCACACAGGGGGTAAAGGGGTTCTCGTGGCAGGGCCCTTGTAAAGTGGCAGTCTGAGGACCAGCGCTGGCTCAGAAATCGGGCCGCAAAGCGGCCCGAACGGGGGAAAAAAAAAAGACAAAAAATCCCCATGATGCGTGCCTCAAAATGGTCAGCATTTCGTGGACACTCGCCTAAGGCATAGCCCCTGTTGATGGTTGGTGTTTGGGGCATGAGGCAGGTCACACTTTGGGCAGGCTTCTCGTTCAACGAGTGGGTCCGGAGTTCTTTGCGAAGAGAACACGTCCTGTTTTGCTGCATCTCCGAGGGAGCAAGCCCCTTCCGCTTCCCACGATCCAACAGCAGCCCCATGCTGAACAACGCTGCCACATCGCCTTCAGGATGAACGCTGCTCAGCTGTCCTCCCAGGGCAGCTTCTGAGGGCTTTCTTTGCAGGATGTCGAGTTGGCTGAAACCTCTGTTACGACCCTCCCACCCACACCGACTCATACTGCAATGAGCCCTGCCTGTTTTACTTTGGAGTCCTGACGGGAGAAACAGCCTCCGAAAAGGGGTTCCATGCCGCAAACCAGATCAGAACTCACCCGCCCCTGGCCCCTCCCCACCCCGTCCACGCGCCGCTTCTCCAGGATTACATCGTGGAACACCCGCTGACCGAGGCCGGAGCGCACACACTGATCTGCACTGTGATGTATTTCGATGACGTGTTGCAGGAGGAGAAGTCCTTCCGGAAGGTCTTCAAGTTCCCGGTCAACAACCCTCTGTCCATCAAGACGGTTAAGATTTACACTCTTAAGGTCGTCCCCTGACCTCCGACCGAGCGCTGCACCACACATCCCCTGAACTCCCGCATTACTACGGATTGTATCGAACAGTGGCTGAGACACGTGGAGGAGGTCCTCCCTCCAGCCCCCCCCCCCAATCTTCGAGATTCGAATTTGAGAGTTCGCCCTCCCCCGTGCAGGGGATCACCTCTGGCCTCCGACAAGACTCTGCACGTACACCCGCACACACATCCACTCCCACACACGCACAATGCTCCACACTGTGCACTGGAATGTCGGCCACATGCTCAGCGAACTGGTCTAGACTAGACACAGCCCTGTGGCGGACAATGTGTACAATCAGCACATCACATCCACTTGTGGTAGACAAGGTCTACAATTAATAGTTCGCATCCACTTGTAGCAAACAATGTCTACAATCAGCATATCGCATCCAATTGTAGCAAACAATTTCTACAATTAGCAGATTGCACCCCTTTGTAGCAAACAATATCTACAGTTAGTAGATCGCATCCACTTGTAGTAGATCGCATCCACTTGTAGCAAACGATGTCTGCAATTTGTAAACATATAGGAATAAATGGGAACAACAGTGGTTGCATAAAACAGGTGCAGTCTTCTTCTGAACGTCACTTGAACAACTTTGCTCTTTATCAAACCGTGTTTGCCACCAACTTTTTCAACCAAAATTTTCATATTTTTTGGAATAGTGCAAACCCAAAGCATCTTGGAAATGAGTGATCTGCAAGTTGACATTTTTTGATGAAACACCAGGTTGCCTTTTTTTTTTTACAGCACTTACGCCATAGATTTTGTATGGCATTTGCGTTGTAAAATGCACACAGCCCATGCAGGGAAAGCACACCACCTGAACATGCATGAGTAGTGAAAACAGTAGCATCAGATATTGCAGAAGCGCTCTGAATAAGCATTTTTCGAAATGTGGGACAGACAGGTATAACAATAAAACAGCACGCCACTGTTACCAGTAGTAGCGTAACATGAAGCAGTAATGTGCATAGTAGCACCTAAGACATTGAATAGCTGCTTCCGAGGGGGCATTGGGGCACCATGCATTGTAAGTAGCTGCCACAGCGTTGTAACTGGCTTACATCATGAGTAACGACCGTAGCATTGTAATTGAATCGCGTCGTAAGCGATCCCCGATCAGGGGGGGATTGGAGGGAGGGGTAGGGGGGGGGGGGTGACGTGATCGAAGGCGCTGCCGGATCCACGTCGCCATCGATTGGACGTACCGGCCTCCCTCGCCGGCTGCTGGAGCACGGGCTCGTCCGTGCCCCACGACCCTGTGAGTCCGGTTGCGTCTGCCCTCAGGACCACGTGTTCGTGTCCCTGGAGCTGCAGAACTGCATGCCCAACCCCCTGTTCCTGGAGTCGGTCGCGCTGGACCCCACGGCGCACTACACCCTGGCCGACCACTCCGTCCACGCCGACGACCTGGCCAACGAGGCCCCCATGAGCCCCGAGGAGGTGCGCCGGTTCCTGTTCGAGCTGGTGCCCCGGTCGCGCATGGCGCCGACAGGTGTGGCGTGACGCTGTGCGTGGGGGGGGGGGGGGGGGGGCTGCACGAGGCCTGGCCCGGCTTGTGCCGACCTGGGGCACCGCCTCGAAGGGGGGGCTGCACCAAAGGTCGTTTCAGGGTGTCGGCTACAAGGTCCATGGCAGGGGTGGGAGGGATGCGACAGGTTGGGTACCTCTGAGACCTTTGACAGGGTCTTTTTGTTTTATTTTTTTGTTTTTCCTTTTTTGTTTTCATTTTCATTTTCATTTTCATTTTTATTCTCTCTCTCCCTCTCTCTCTCTCTCTCTCTCTCCCCCCCTCTCTCTCTCTTTCTCCCCCCCCCCCTCTCTCTCTTTCTCTCCCCCCCTCTCTCTCCCTCTCGCTCTCTCTCTCTCTCTCTCTCTCTCTCTCTCTCTCCCTCCCTCCCTCCCTCTCCCCCCCCCCCTCTCTCTCTCTCCCTCTCCCTCTCTCTCTCTTTCTCTCCCCCCCTCTCTCTCCCTCTCGCTCTCTCTCTCTCTCTCTCTCTCTCTCTCTCTCTCTCTCTCCCTCCCTCCCTCTCTCTCTCTCTCTCTCTCTCTCTCTCTCTCTCTCCCTCTCCCTCTCGCTCTCTCGCTCTCTCTCTCTCTCTCTCTCTCTCTCTCTCTCTCTCTCTCTCTCTCTCTCTCTCTCTCTCTCTCTCTCTCTCTCCCTCTCTCTCCCTCCCTCCCCTCCCTCCCTCTCCCTCTCTCTTGTTGTATGTTATCCAACTGAAGGCCCTGCCATGCAGTGGGGGTTGGGGTTGGATGCCTCGGAACTGAACTTGCCGAGTGCCAAACGCCCCCGGGCGCCTCCCGCGACGGTGGTGCGGCATCCCCCCGGCCGGGGGAGTCCCCGCACACACCGCGTGGCCCCCGTGCCCACAGACAGTCCCATACGCAGACCAGTCGGTGCAGTGAGGTTTGCCCCCCCTTGCCCCTACCACGCTTCGCGCGCTGCAGGGAAGTCCAACGCCTTGGGGAAGGTGGAGATCCACTGGAAGTCCAATTTGGGAGAGTCCGGGCACCTGCAGACCACCCCCATCGAGCAAGTGCGCGTTGCAGAGAAGCAGGTGTGTTGGCCGCCCCTCGGCTGATCCGGGGGGGGGGGGGGGCGCCGGGAGGTGCCTGCCACGGGGGTGGCAACAGGGCCGTGAACAGCCAACCGCGCACGGGGCAGTCCACGTTGTATGGAGATGTGAAATCCTCGTACGGGGGGGCAGGCGGGTGGGACAGGAGGGGGTGCGCAACATGGGCACCCAGCAGCGCCACCAGACAGGGGGAGGAGCAACACAGACACACAAAACGCGGGAGCCACACCAAGGGGGACAAGGGCGGGCACACCAGACAAGGAGGAGGGGCACAGCAAGGCAGGAGAGGCTACCAGAACGGCGGGAACAGGGAACCAGAATGGAGCGAATGGTGGAGCGTGCGCATGGGAGGCAGCGACAATAAAGGGGATGGCTTGGCCAGCCAGCCCCGTCGCTACCGGGTGCCAGGGCAACCCCTGCTCAACCGGCATCAGGTGGGGGGTGTCTCCCGCAGCCCAGATGGGCTGTTTGCGCAACAGGAGCGGGAGCCCATCAGGGGCAGACCAACCGTGAGGGGGAAAAGGACATATGGTGGACGGCCCGGACAGCGCGTGGAGGAACAGGGCACCTGGGCCGCACAGAAACACAGCGAGGCAGGCAATGGACGGCCTGTGGACAGAGGTGTGTGGACAGCAAAAACAGTCAAACGACCCCAGCAACAACCAGCACATCCTCAATACGCCAACTATTGGGCGCCGCTGACGTGCAAACGGCACATCCTGCCACCACCACCGCAGCCCCAACACACCACCCACTGGGCTCCGCGAACGCGGAAACGACACCAGCAAGAGCACCGGCCGCAGCGGCCGACAGAAAGCAGCGACCCGACGCAACATGCGAAGGGAAGAACGGGTGACTGTCCAGGGCCCCGTAAAGGAGCAACAACCCGACGGAATGTCACACGGGGGTGGGCGCCTGAGGAGGGTTGCCCTGGTGGCACGGTTGTCCCCAGGGCTCCGTTTAAGCACTCAGCACCACTTTAGGGGTCCCACACACCCCACAGGCCACCCAATCATCCACACAACACAGACCACCATCGCACGGTACCACTGTCCTCCCATCGGGTTGTTCTCCCGCACCATTGCCCGTCGCTGCTCTGGCCCTCCGCCCCTCTTCGTGGGCCACAGGACCTTGAGCTTGTGGTGGACCACGTCCAGAACACCGTCCAATTGGACACGCCGTTTGACGTCACCTTCACGATCCATAACCGCACAGGTACGCCGCTGCCACATCCACCGAAGTGTGCCCCTCAATCCGCGTTGTGAACCGCAACCCCAGCGACCTCCGGCGGGGCCGGGGCTCCCGTGGGGGTGTCCCTCGCCTGTTCCCTTTCCTCCTGCTCACACCCGTGGCTGATGGCGTTGTTCCGGGTGTGGGGGCTGCCCCTCATTGAGTGGGGGCATTCTCTGGAGCGGGGGGGGGGGGTGAGACCCAATCAGAAAAGGGACTCTGGGTGTCTGTGTGTGTGTGTGGGCAGCAAAAACAGTCAAACGACCACCCGCCACATCCAGCACAGCCCCAACACACCAACCACTGGGCTCCGCGAACGCGGAAACGACACCAGCAAGAGCACCAGCCGCAGCGGCCGACAGAACGCAGCGACCCGACGCAACATGCGAAGGGAAGAACGGGTGACCGTCCAGGGCCCCGTAAAGGAGCAACAACCGGACGGAATGTCACACGGGGGGGGGGGGCGGACGCAAAAAAGCAGGACGCTGCGGGCCTCTGCCTCCACGTGAGTCGGTTCCATCACCGCCCGGTGCTGTTGCCCAAGCAACCCCCCCCCCCCCCCCCGACCCGGCGTTACAACGCCGGCTCTGGCGGGGGGGGAATTCTGCAGCGACTTCACGCGTGTTGCCTGCCCCTTCAGGCGGGTAAACAAAGGGCCCCCGCTGCGACCTCCCACGCAATGCCCCCTCCGGGCCCAGATCCCGTCACCCCCCCTCCCCCCGGGAGGAGTCCCGCACCCCCGCCTCCCCCGGACGCCCCGCGTCCGGAGCACGCGGCCCACGTCGTGTTGCGCTGGCGATCCCCGGCCCCCACGCGCCTCAGGTCCGCGCCGGCCTCACGGTGTTCGTGCGACTTTTGTTTATGTGCGCCGGACCGCCTCTCGTCGCCATCCCACTGCCCTCCACCGGCACTGGGGCGTCGTTAGCCTTTTAGACGGACGGCGCCGTGCAATAGGCCTTGGGGGTTGACCCTCGCGGTGGGTGCGTGCCTGCCTGTGCCTGGGGGGGGGGGGGGGGCAGCAGTGCGGCTCTGTGCCGACCTTTGAGGGGTGTGCCATTTGAGGCCTGTAGCAGCCCGCGGGAGATTCTTATGACTCGGCCACCCACAACACATGGGCACACACACGCACACGCACACGCACACGCACGCACGCACACACACACACACACACACCCGCATGGGGATGGGCTGTGGGGAGCGGCAGGGAAGTATTGGAATGGCCGTACACCGGAGGAGGGGGGTACCCCCCCCCCCCTGGACAGACTGCGCCCGCTGAAGACGGTGCAGAGCGCAGAAGGAGGCAAAGGAAAGGACAAAAGGGAAAGAATCATTGTGGTTGTTAGAAGACCCTGTCAGGAAAATTATCCTGCTGATGCACACCCCACCGCGCACAAGTCAGTGCTGGAGTCGGCAAATCCCCGCATGGACTCGGAGCGTGCATCTGGATGCCCCTGGTCAACGGCACGGGCAACAGCCCGTCTCCGGGACAGCCCACCTCCGGAGTAGTCAAACAGGACAAGTCATCTAGGGGCTCCGTTGACACAACCAACACACATTTGGACCCACAGAGGGTCGGGATGAGCTGTGTTGAGAGGCCAATAGGCGCCGCCAAAGGCAAACAACCTAATACCGAGGTCTTGTGCCAACCCCCCCCCCCCCCCGGACACCCCCAAGACCAAAGTGACCATCGTGGGGAAAAACGAAATCACCTCGAAGAGGGTTGTTAGATCAAGCACAGGTGCGGGCGCCGTATACCCCCCTTTTTTGGGGGTCATTCGTTTCACATACCCCAGGTTATGGCATCGGATGTCCAACCCCCTGTAAAATAATCATTTTTGGACATAAAATGATCCCATAATGAAAAATTTTGAATTTTGACCCCCCCCCCCCGTACCCGGGTACCCCATTTTGGGGGTTGTGGGGGGGGGTCAACAGACCCCCCCCCCCCACACACATAACACATCCCCCGGGGAGCGGTGGGGCACACGCGCGATGCACTGTGTGTCCTGTTGCCTCTCGGGGGGGGTTCAGGGCAGGAGCGGTGGCTTGTCACCGGCGGTTGTTGATATGCGTAGCCTCCGCCCCCCATCCGGGCGGCCTCCTGCAGGGCCGGACCCCCGAAGTGATGGTGCGCAGTGCCGGGGAGACTGCAGGAGGTGGACTCTTGCAGTTGGAGCAGCAACGGCGTTGGTGCCTTGGCCCACACCAGGAATGCATCAGAAGGGAAGAGGCCTCAGAGGCGGTTAGACAGGCGGTTGGAGGAGGTTGCCCAAGCGGTTGGGGGCGGTTACTGTCGATTACAAATGCCACTGAAGCCGGCACTTGCCATCAGGGAGACAGTGGCTGGGCACAGGCTGGGCGCCTTGGAGGGGGGCTTTGGGCTTTGGGCTGTCCTTCCCGCACCGATGAGGGCCTTACGGGCCCACGGGTTGCCTCTCCGGGGAAGGCGTAGGCGCACCACACGCACCCAACAGCCACTCGGATGCTGAGCAGGGCACACGCCTTCTAGTGCGGACGTGTCAGTGCCTTGCCGTGCCTTTGTGCAAGAGTGCAGCGGAAGTTACGTGCGTTGTGTGGTGGTTGTGTGGTTGTTTGGCTCAACCCTCTTGTTTCCCGGCAATTCCGGGGGGACGAAACCTCCTGAAAGCGAGCAAGGCAAGTCGGCGGCGACGCTTCATCGAAATCTGTCATGTAGGGGTAGCGTGTGGACGACCGAGTCGCCCCACAACAGAACATGATCGCGGATGGCAAGAGTGTTTAGGGGGCTGGGCACGAAGCGTGCACACCAGGAGTGGAGGTAAGAACTAGTAGGGGGTCACTGGGTCTGGATCCGATGGCCCACGGACGGGCTGCTGAGGTTAGGGTGTACCATGAAGGCGACCCTGGGGGCCCACTGGGTCTTTTGGGGGGGGGGGGGGGGGGGGCATGCCCATGGGTAGGAGGGCGCTAGCAATCATGTGCTAGGCCTGGAGACGGCATGTCACCCACGTGGCCAAAAAGGCCACAAGGGCTGCCGGGTTTTCGTTTCCCGGGGGGGGATCGATAGAGCCCTCCGGCCGGACCCCCCCCCAAAAGGGGCTCAATTGACGGGACCCCCAAAATACCCCCAAAACCCACCCCGTGGACGTCCGTGGTTCCAATGGCGGTGGTGCTTGTGTTTAAGGACACAAGGCCCCCGGTTAATTCTGGCTACATGTATGTAGCGCCCCACCATGGCCTCCCATTAGAACCACATGAGCTAGTCAGACTCAGAGTCGCTAGCAGAGTCACTGTCAGAGTCAGTGACATTGTCGCAGTCGGAATCAGAGTCAAAGTCAGAGCTAGAGCTAGAGTTAGAGTCGGAGCTGGAGTCAGAGGTGGAGGCACAGGTGGAGCTAGAAGAGCTCGAGCTCAAGGATGCAGCCGTCGATAGTGCATAGTCAGGATCAGCCAAGCAGCTGCCTTGTATAGCGCCTCGGCTTGCTAATCTGGCGCTCAAAAGCACCGATGGTTTGATGAAAAGGAAGCATACACCAAAAAAAGAGGGCGCCATTGGCGCCGTGCGAAAAAAAGGGGGCGCTGTTGGCGCCATGTCCCCATGGATCGCAGCTTTTTCATTAGCGAGAATGGTGTCTGTCAATTGAGCCCTTTTCGCAGACACGTGGGGGTTGAGGGTGGGGTGAGGGCGGCTGGGGTACTCAAGGGTGTCAAGCACAAGTAGGCCTGTTAAGTCTCGCATGGCGTCGGTCATTGTCTCAAGGACGAGGCGCACATGATCGCGCGTGGCGCGCTGTCCGTGGTCGAGTACCAGCCCAGAGGGCGAGTATACTGTTGCGCGATGTGGCTGCAAGGGGGTGAGGGCATGCCTGTCAGTTTCCAGGGCCACTGCGACCGCGGCGCCGGAGGCCGGCAGCACCACTGAAGTGCTGTCAGGCAGGTACGCCTGTGGTTCTTTTGGTGTGCTCGCCAGGAGGCGCACGAACGCCCAGTGCGCGCGCAGCAGGAAAACTGGGCAAGTGTGTGTGACATGCGCCCATGGGGGAGTCCACATGGGCCTCACAAAAATCGCAGGTGTAGTAAGCCCTGGAGGCGGGGGGGGGGGGACCTTTCCAATGCATCCGTGGCCCACACACCCCTGCGCCGCCCACGCGCCCACCCCCGGCACCGGTACTGCCCCGCTTCCATCAGATCAAGAGGTCAAGCTGGCGGTGTTCCTCCAGGTGGACCACATGTACCCCTTGTGCTTCAACGGGGCCACCCTCTTCCACGTCGGGACCTGCCGCGCCTGGGGCTCCTTGCCCCTGTCGCTGACCCTGTTCCCGGTGCAGCCGGGGCTGCAGAACCTCAACGGCCTCCAGCTGCGGGACATGACGGAGGGGCGCGCGGAGAAAGTGTACTCCTTCAACAACCTCTGCACGGTCTTCGTGGAACACTGACCGGCCCCGGCCCCGGCACGCCCCCCCCCTCCCCCGGCCCCCAAAGACACGCCGCTCTCACCCTCCAAAGGGCCCCACACCCCCCGTCCACACGCGGATCGGGGGCGCGGGGGGGGGGCGCAGGCTGCGCTTCGGAAGGCGAGGCCGGGGCAGTGCGGAGATCATGAGCGGTGCGCTGCGGCGCGGGCGACCGCGGCACAGCGCCGGCGCACCGGAACACCGGCAAACCCCCTGCCACCCCCTGAACCCGCCGCGGCAAACCGCCGCATCTTCCGTCAAAACGGACTCGGACGTGGAAGCGGAAAATGCGAAGTTGAGCGAGGCCCGGGGCCTCGGGACGGGGGTCAGGGCGCCGTTGTGTGTGGGTATGGGTGTGTGAGGGGGACGGGGGGGGAGGAGTGCGGGGGTTGCCGCGAAGGCGGAGCAGGTCTGCCGGACGGCACTGCCCGTTTCACACGCCGGTGTCTCCAGACGATGGCTGTGGGGGGGGGGGGGGTACTGGGGGCACCCTGACGAATGGAGGGGGGGCTGTTGCGGTGTTGTGAGTGACCGCGGAATATCTGTCCGACCGCCCGTCTGAGTGAGGCCCCACGCGTTCAAGTGCCCGCGCCCCCCCCACCCCCACCCCCCAGGGATGCAATAGAAGGGAAAGGGCCTCAGAGGCGGCCCCAGAGGCGGTTAGACAGGCGGTTGGAGGAGGTTGCCAAAGCGGTTGGGGGCGGTTACTGTCGGTTACAAATGCCATTCAAGCTGGCACTTGCCGTCAGGGAGATAGTGGCTGGGCGCCCTGGAGGGGGTGGGGTGGGGGGTAACCTTCCCCCCTTCCAATTCATTGCTGCCCCTCCCTCTTGTGCGTGGCACGCGACGCTGCTGCTTCGTGGTATCTTGACTTGTACAGCCCCGCCCCCCGCCCCCAATCCGCATTCTTCGCCCGTAGAACAGGGGCAGAGCCATGACGGCGCCCGATGCCCCACCGCCGGAAGAGGCTGGGCTGTCGGTGGCGGGCCTCCCCGAGAGCCGCGTTGTGGGGGGGCTCTGTCGAGGGGCCAGTCCCGTGACCCGGCGGTGCTCTGCGCTGTGGGCCCTGCGCTGTACTGCGCACATCATCGCTCATGCCCCCCCCCCCCTCCCTCTCTGCCAGCGCGGCATCCCCATGGCCTCAGGGTCTGTCCACCCGCCCCCCCCCCCCCCACGAGGCGTTGTGTGTGTCATCATGTGCCCCGTGGACACGCTTTTGTTTCGATGAGAGGCTTCGGTGCGGCCCTCGGCCCCTTTCGGGGGCCGGCAGTGCACGGGGACGCCCCCGGGCGTGGCAGTGCCCGGGTCTCGGGCCGAGCCCCTCGCCCTCACTCCGCGTTGCAGCCCGGCGCCCCATCGCTTTGTGGGACACCCGGAGCACCGCGCAGTACTCTCGAGCACCGTCCGGGATACGGTCGCCAAGTTACCCGCCGTTGGACCCATGTTTGGTGCGTCAGCCGTGCGGCGGTGTCCGCACCGGATGCCATTCCATTGCGTACCCCCCCCAGCCCCTGTTGCAGTGCGTGGGGAGGTGAGGACAGGCCGGGCACTGGAGAGGGAGGGCACTGGGGGGTGAATGGCGGAGGGCGGGGGGTGAGTGGCGAAGGGTGGGGGGGGGGTGGCGGAGGGCGGGGGGTGAGCGGTGGAGGGCGGGGGGTGAGTGGCGAAGGGTGGGGGGGGAGTGGCGAAGGGCGGGGGGGTGAGCGGTGGAGGGCGGGGGGTGAGGGGTGGAGGGCGGGGGATGAGTGGCGGAGGGTGGGGGATGAATGGCGGAGGGCGGGGGGTGAGCGGTGGAGGGCGGAGGGTGAGCGGTGGAGGGGTGCCGCCGCCTGCGCAGGGAGAGGGTAGTGGTAGTGGTAGTCTGCCCGGGAGTGTACGGGCTCCGCATAACAGTTAGTTGGATCACATCAGCCAGGCAAACGACCGTCCGTTGCGCCGCCTGTGGTTCCCGATGCCCCCACCCCCACCTCCCGCACCCGTGGCAGACACACATGTACAGGGCAAGGGCATCCCCCGGGGTCTTCCAGGCGTTTGTCACATATGTGGTACAACCTGTGATGCCGGGTGAGAAAGGAGACAGGGACCCGTGCTGGAGAACAGGGGACGGGACAAAACCGGGGCTTCCAGGCGTTTATCTCAGGTGAGATACGACCGGTGCTGCCGGGATCCGAACTCGGGGTTCCTGGATGCGTGGCTGGAGGCATAACCACTCAACCACTGGGACCACTGGGATGGAAAACGGGGCGGGGAACACTGAGGCTTCCAGGCGTTTGTCTCGGGGTGAGGTACTACCTGTGATCCCGGGACCCGGGACGAGGGCTGTGCTGTAGCATGGTGCCTCCTGCGACGCCGGCGCCGATGCGGCCCTCGCGGGGCGGTGGGCCGCCTTGCGCTCGAGGGGTGGCGTGGGCTGGGCCGACTGTACCCACGAGGGGGTGCTCCACTGGGCTGAGATGTCGAAGTCGGTCCGGCGGCTCTGGCTTTCTCCAGCATCACCCAACATCCGTCACATTCCCCATGTTTCGTGATGTCGGTCACAGCGCGGCTAAGCGCCCGAAAAATATTCTTGGACCTCTTGACACCCGCCTCATCCCCTTGACAACGAGCCACACCCTCTCAAATCCAGTCACATCATGCTTTGCTTTGGGGGGTATCGGAAGCCTCCCCCCCCCCCCCCGCATACCATTCCAAACATCCGCTGTCTGAAGGTGCAACATTGTTCAACCTCTTTTTTGAACGTGCCCCTCCCCCGCAAGAAAGGAGGGTCTTTAGGCGGGTCGCGCGGACTGCCCTCGCTCTCAATTGCACCCCCTTCCCGCCCCCCTGGCTTTGGCTGTTAAGTTCGGCCCGGGATGGGGGCTTGGGGAAGGGTTGGGCTCTCTGAAGGACGGTTTTTCGCCTGGCCGCAGTGGGTGTTGGGTGAGGGCCCGTCGCATCGACGAGTGCAAAAAGTCTCCCACGGGTTAACCCAGCGAATTTGTTTTGTTCTCACCTTTAACAAGTTGTTTGCGGGCTTTTCTCAACCGCCCCCCCGATCAGCTCTTCCTCATGACTTGTTTCTCAAGTGGAGATGGTCTTGGCCACTTGTGCTGAGAGCACACACGTACCATGGCTGTGTTGCTGACATTTTAATGCTTTTCTCCATCGCTTCAACAATCCATTCCTGACCCCCACTGTGCCAAATAGCCGGTGACCTTTGCTTGGTGGGTTCCAACCCACAGGAGACAGACTGTGCACACTGGCCGTGAGTGCTAAGAGTATTCCGTCCTGCTTTGAACAGCTGGACAGGCCAAGGAAGGCTGTCAGGGTGCATTCCCCAAGGACAAAGACAGAGTGGTAGTACACGAACTGCAGGTGAACATAAGCGTCTGCGTTGGTCTGCAGGTTCGGGTTGGATGCGCATGAATTGCTTTCCGACGGGAGAGCTTTTTTTGAGCTCCGAGTGCCAACCTCCATTTGGTGTGGATTTCCTATAAGCATGAGCACTTCATGAAGCACTTGGGTAACTTGGGGATGTCCACTGAGGGTTTGTCAAGGTGGGCAGTATGATTCGTGGAGACCGATGGATGGTTACCAGTGGCTTTTGGATGGTTGCAGATACTTCTTGGTGACTTCCCGAAGGCTTCTGGGCAGCATTACATTAGAATGGCTGACAGGAGGACCCCGCCTCAACTCTGCCCTGGAGACATGGGGACCCTACGTCCGTTTTGCACTTCTCCGGTCTTTCACGTTCTCTCCGGCTTTTGGTCCAGTGAGCAGTCTTTTCTTGTGCTTTTGCACGCTTGCCTCCCTTTTCAGTCACACATGGTGTGGACCCGGACATGTTGATGTCAATGGGAATTCTTTCCAAGTAGATCATATCAGCGGAAATTTACATTCAATGGTTATCTAGGTCAGATATCGGTCTCGACCGTCAACATTTATTGGAAGAATTTGGAACGACTTCCATTGCCAGATGGTATCGATACATTCCATTTTACTGACCACCGTCTTGTGTACAAGAATGTTTATGCACGTGAAGAGGGATGGATAAGGTGTCGTGGCCAATATTTTTGTTCAACAGTTTTTCAACGACACTACCAGGTCTTGATGCACACCAGTGTTTCGTATCAGGGCAAGTTGAAGTGTTGTTGTCAATGGAGTCCATATTGTGTATACGGGAATGTTGTCATGGCACAGAAGTTCCAGATGGCTTGGTGTTTGATCATAAAAAGAGCGATCGTACTGACAATAGCATGAATGAAGTGGAAGCTATAGATCATGTCTCCAATTGCTGGAAGAGAAAATCAGCTTTAAACAATACTTCTTCTATGAATGGTGTTCGATGGTGCTCAATTCGAGAATGATAGATTGTACAATACGTTGGTCATGACAATGGCAACGGATCTGCATTGCGAGGTACTCAATGAAATTTGTTGGTTTGCATTGGTTGTTCATTGATGATTCAGCTATCCTGTGCCTAATGTGTTGTTGCTGGAACCTCATGCTGGAAGCATCCAGAAACACCAAGGAAATATCAACAAGCGTCCAAAAGGTACCGGAAACAACCACAAGCAATAAGGAAGTTCAAGGAAATAGCATCCAGAAGCCTGCTGGAATTAATAGCAAGCATCGAAAAGCATCCTGGAATTAACACCCGGGAAAGAACAAAAAGCATCCAGAAGGTATTAGGAGCATGGGAGGGCAAGTGAGGAAGAGGCATAGTCCCAACCATTTCATCCCTCTGGGCCGCCGTACTCCACAGGCGGGGTGTGTGCACGGGGTGGCGGGTGCCTGAACACTTGATCGGCCCGCCGCCCCAGCCCCTCAACCTCTGTACATAGTCCTGGGGACATTAATGGTAAATGTGCCCTCTTTGTATGTTTTTCTACATAGGCCAGCGGACATTAACAGGAGATGTGCCCTCTGTCAATGTTTTTCACCAATTTCAGCATGGAGGGGTCCCAAGGGACTGGAACACAACCTGCTAAAGCAATTTTCCACCCTTCACAGCTCAAAAATGAAATTTTGAAACCGCCTTTTGATGTTGTGACCTCTCACAATGACCAAATATCGTTTGGAAAGCATGTTTCAGGCCTTCTTTATATATTTTTCACATGCTGGGCGATGTGCACAGTGTGAAGCGCAACACAATTTTGGAATTTTGATTATCGAGGTTGCTGTGCATCCTGTTCACTGTGCACACGCACGCACACACTGTGCGCATTCCTTCTTGAGTAGGGCGGTGCAGGACATACAAGTACTTGAAATAGCAAAGGGATAGAGCAGCCGTTGTGAAGAGGAGGTGCAGGAGGCAAGAGATATGGGCAGTAGTTGCAGTGGGTGCACAAATGTTGTCAGCATTCTGTGATGTGTGTGAGTGGGTTGGGTATGGTGCCAAGTGCATTGCCATATGGCATGCAGCAGCAGCAGCAACAGCCCTAAGATCCTCCTCAATGGAGTGGCTGTGGACCTGGAGATGACCCTGTCAACAGCCTCACCCTGCACACAGGCGCAGGAGGTGACCCAGAAATCGTAGGAATCCCGTGAAACAAAATTCAAAGGCGGACTTGCTGTCTGTGTTCTGCTGTGTTGCTCCAAAGGGCATGTTGTGGCCACCCTTCATTCTGCTGGTGCATTGGGGTGGGACAATGAGAAGTGGGGTGCAGCTAATCAGGAACGACCTCACACTGTATGACTGATGGCAGTGGTGACTGTAGGTGGCCACATTGCGGAGCAGGTAAGGCACTGCATCAGCAAATCTGATCCGCCCGCTCATGAACAATGGGCTGGGGTGGGCTGGGGTGGGGTGGGGTGGGGGGGGACAACGCTACCTAGCACAGAGTTTGAGCTTGTTACACCTCCCCCCCACCACGACCCCTAAGGCGTCAGCTCAGTATGGCTGAATGAGTGCCCTGTGTCTTGAAATTCCAAGTACCCTGTTTGGAGGCCAATTTGGCCTATATATTGATGATAACCCCATTTTGGGATGGGAAAAATTCACAAGGTAGGAAAAACCCACAAGCGAACAAAAAATTCATAGCGTAGTAGAAATCTACATGGGTATGAAAATCCACAAGGGTAGGAAATTCTCCCCATCGAAGAAAAATGCCACCTACGCACATCTCAATGCCCCGATGGTGTTAACAACGGCACACTCCAGTTCCACTGCAACAGCATTGGTGTGCTTCGGCTATGCACAGCGTGTTGATGTTAGTATGTACATTTCGCTGAGGGTCCTAGGCCTGGAGACTGCTGTTGGGTATGAAGGTACAGCGGCAGCCACTGCCAGATACTCACTGCCTGCATATCCCACACACGTGATTGCGCGCCCAGTGCCGGAACGCCGGGTCCTTTGATTTTTGGCAGGCTTTGGCAGGCCACAAGACGCAGGTGCTCATGCCCTGCGTGTTGCACGTGCTGTGGTGCCTTTTGGCGCTGGTCACTACGTCCGCCACGGCGCCGAACGCCACCGGCCCCTGGCCGCGTCGGGGGCGCAACCCGAGTTGGAGAATGGGGGAGTACTACGTGCAGCAGACGGTGGTGCCGCCGATTCCCTTCCGGCCCTGGACGGATTACAGTGTACGGCACCCGTCCGGCTGTGACCCCGCGCTGGTCGTGTGCACCGTGACCCACGTGGGGAACGCGCGGCACGACATGATCGCAATGCATTGGGTGCACGCGGCCGAAGTGCTGCTCAATTGCTGGCCCCTGTTCCACCGCTTCCCGAATCTGAAGCCGGTGGTGCTCTTAACGGAGCGAATCCGACTGAACAAGGCCCCGTGGGTCCATGCGCTTCAGCAGCTGATGACCGTAGACGTCACCGGCAGGCCGCCCCGCGGCTGTGCGGTCATGGGGAACATGGTGAAGCATCGGCGTGACGGGTGGCCGGGGGTGGAGACCAAGTGGCTCACGAGGCGGAAGGAGGCGGCGGAGCTCCGGGAGCGCCTGCTGCGGTTGCCCCAGGCCCGGGAGCTCCGAGCCGCGCTCCATGCCCGTGCCGGGGATCACGGTCGCGGCGCGCTGAGCGGGCAGGGCCTGTCCATCGGTGTGCTCACCCGGACCGTGCGGGGCTTGGCCGACGGCCCAAACATCGTGGCCGCGCTGCAGCGGGAGCTGCCGGGCGCGCGGCTGAACACCACGACGTTCGATGCCATGCCCCCCGTGGCGCAGGGCGCGTGGGTGGCAGCGCACGACCTCATCATCAGCCCCCATGGCGCTCAAAACCTCAACTTCCTCTTCCTGCGGCCCTGCGCCGTCGTTCTGGAGGTGTTCCCGGCGAAGTACTACATCCCGGGCTACTACCTGCAGCTCGCGCGCGCCGCCGGGGCTCGCGCTTTTGAGGCGTACCCCGGCCCCAACGCGATCCGCGACGGGCGCATCGCGGGCTCCCCCGGCGGGGCTCGCCTGCGCGCCGCAGCGCGACTGCAAGACATCCCTATTCAGGCCGCGGACGTGCTTGGCATCCTTCCGGCGATGCTGGAGGGCCGCCGCCAGTGTCGCCTGGGGCTGCCGGAGTCCGAGCTGACGTCTGTGCAGCTGGAGGCGGAGGCGCGGGCGCGGGAGACGCGCCCGATGGACGGATCTCTGTCGGCGGGTTCGGTTGCTTCTTCAGGCCTGTCTTAGTCCAAGGGTCGACTTATTCTCAGGAATCCGCCGACGGCCCCCAGGGCATTGGCCGCGGGGAATGTACCCGCAGGCTTTCACGCAGAGAGCGCTTCACCCAAAAATGTGGTTCGCCATGCAGATCAGGAACCGCTCGTCGGGCTTGAAGAACTCCTTCGCTTGCCTCAGGGAGTTCGCGTGCAGGCAGTCGTTGCCGAGCTGCATGAACTGGATCTGAGAAGGAGAAGGAGGCACGCAACGGAGTGTTCTCCCACACAACATTGTCATGAGTACCGCAAATGTGTTGAGATGCGGTGCAGCGGTTGGGTCCATGCTGCCGTGTGCATGTTCTGCGCGCGCTGCAGCTGTTCTTCGAAGGGTAGGTCTGCAGCGGGGCATTGTAGCGTTCCTGAAATGCAGCTGCTGAGTCCTGTTAGAGTCAAGACTTCGAAAAAATTGTCACAGTCGGGCTTTATCTTGAGGGGAACCCTTGAGACAACAGGGCCAGTGCCTCTACTTGCACGGTTTGTACGATGATGAACGGCGCACCCCGTGCGTTGCCGTGCCTTGCTCCCGCTGCAGTGGCATCTGCGGAATGTTTTGTGAGATCGTTTCTGTGCCCATTCCTTGGTGCCGTGCCGGAGGTCCACAAATGAAAGTGCTTGAACGCTTTTTGGGGTCGATGAATGCTGCGGGGGCACGTTGGATGTGCCGGGAGATGCTGCGGTGCGGGAAATGCTGTGCCCAGGGACATGCGTCAGCCCCTTGGAAGCACCTGCACCTGGTGTCCGTGATCTCCACTGCAAAGCAATGCCCGCAGTGTTTGCATGTACACAGTTTCTGGATGACCTTGGGGTGTGATAGGGACATACCCCAATTCATTCGCTGGGGGACGATTACCCAGATAGTCTTGACACACAATGTGTGTACATGGTGTGTCATGGGTCCACAAGGGGAGGAGTACTCAGAATTGGGTTGTGATTGGAACACACCTTGGGTCTGCTGGGGAACAAGTACCCAAACAGCCTTAGCACGTGGTGTGCCATGCTGAGGGACGAGTACCTAAAGTTGGGGCGTCATTGAGGCATCACACCGTAGGTCTACTGGGAGAAGGGTGCCCCATTGGTCTTGATGCAGAGGGTTTCATGTGTCCACGGGGGTGCGAGTGCTTAGCATTGGGGTGTGACTGGGATGCACGCAACGACCATGAGAGAGCAAGTACCCAGAATGGGCTGTGACTGGGACACAGAGCCCACTGCATCATACGCCTAAATGCTGACCACGAAGGGTGAGAATGGGACACGATATGAACTATGCCTTTGTGAACACACTATGGACTAATGGCTGAAAGTGTCTTGGCGGAACAATCAGTGGACCAGAAGCTGACCATTGATCACTATTTCAACTTGTTTTCCACATACTTGAACTCTCTGCGCACTTCTGATCATTTCGAGACACCTGAGATTAATAAAAAATTTATTTAGCTGCTTGTGGGGCTTTCTGAGTGTCTGTTGTTCTTTACCAGTCGCTTTCTTTCCCAAATGGCCTTTCTCAACCAGTCGCTTCACCCGACTGCTCTTGACGAGTCGCTTCCGAACCTCCTTTCGCCCCGGTCTTCTCCCAGCGATGGTGTCAGTTCTGAGGGGCACAGTTCAGGCAGTACTGACGCTTCCACCAACCAGTGTCCGGAGGATGTTTGGAAGCCCGTAAAAAGCAAGGGCATCTGCGTGGACTTCCCGTTTGGCAAATGCCGACGATTTCGCTACCGCTGCAGGTTTCACCACCCCACGCCTGAAGAGGTTGCGCAAGACACCGAGATTTGTCGTGCAGTGGAAGCTGTGCACGATGGGCACCGCAACCGGCGCTCGGAGAGCGATGCGTCAGCGGAAGTCATGAAATCACTTCCCAAGACTCCAGGCACTATGCCAAGCAAAGAGCACCCGAAAGCCCCTGGGCAGTCCACCAGAAGCACAGAAGCCAAGTCCAATCAGAAGCTTCAGAACACTGTGGTAATGCGGGAAGGTTTGGAGCTCGATCCGCTAGATCTGCTTTGCCAAGGTGCGTGCAATATCACCAACATCCATGTCTACGACGAGTTACCACGGCTGTACAACAAGGCGATGAGCGGTCTTCACACTTGTCGGATATTCGTCGCGCACGCGCTGCGCCTGCGACAGTCACTTCCAACCGAGGAGCATGACAATTTTGATGGAATGCTTTACCGCCTCGTCAAGCTTGGCATCTTGAGGGCCGTGGTGACGGATTCGAGCACCAACGTCTCCCAGTTGCTGCGGGGTCGCGGTGTCCGAAGTGTGAATGTTTTGGATGAGGCTCTTCAGCATGGGCTGCTTGCGCCCTAGCACGTTGACGAAATCATGTCACTCCTGTGTGACAATCTGAAGAACTGCTGTGTTGCGCAGCAGGATCTACGGCTTTTTTTGGTTGGCCATCTTCTTGGGGATGTGGCGCACCGCTTTCACAGGTACTGCGGTCACCTCTTGCGCGTTCTACCGCATTTGAACGTCGCTGAATTCCACACAGACACCCAAGCGGTGCTTGACAGGCTAATCCAGGTGAGCATGATCAGACCACATCTTCAAACTCTCATACTACCGACAAAGCAGAAAACAATCCCTGTCGACGATCGTCTCGTGCACAGCCCGTATGCCACCCTGTAGGCTGTTCAGGGAAGGCATGCAACGCACTGGGTGCTGTCACTGGCCCTCCGCCAGCAGGATGCCCCCCCCCCCCCCCTAATTTGCAAACTGATTCTATTCTATTCTATTCTCCCTGTGCGCTGAATGTGCAGTATGGCCGCGCCACGTTTGACACCCAAGCTTGTTGGTGATCCGAGTGCTGGGCTTCACATTGTCAGCAGACCTTTTCTGCTTTGTCTGTCACATCTTCTGTTGCTGTCCCCCCCCGCCTCCCGCCGCCCTCCCCGGGGTTCGGGGTTCGGGGCGACGTCGTGCGTCCGGATGAACATACATTACATCGTATTTCTGATCTCAGGGCACAGACGAATGTGCTGTGTGGCTTTCCTGTTACATTTGTGCAGTGCGGTTTGGAGACTACCTATCGTGTGTACAAAACGAATTCCGACAAAAATCAGGGTTTCAGGAGAGACGAAAGGCGAGGTGAGAGTGTGTGCGAAGTTGAATGGAATCAAACCCGTGTGTCTTTCGGTCCCTGGGCTCTTTCAGTATCCCAAGGTGTCCTGGGCAAACACTTTTAGTGAACCACATAAACTGAACATGTGGAGTTTGGTGGGCTGGCCCTTTTTGACTTCTTGATTTCAAGCAGCAAGTAAACCCACCTCTCTTACCCACATGCTGGCCTTTGTGTATGAGGAGTGCTAAACAATGGTCGCCCATGGGCATGTGTAAAGGACTGAATTGCCAGGAACTCGTGGGAGGCTCTGGCACCCCCTTCGTTCACGCTCATGACGGTCCACTGAACAGAGGTCTCTTGGGATTCCTCCGTCTTGCCACTTTGCTTTGACACCAAATCCTCTTCAGGTGTGGTACTTGGACACGTGCATGAGACGCCAATCTTGTGCATTCCCTCCCGCACAACTGTGTCGCTTGTCCGCCCAACGGTCCGAAGAGATCATTGCTGCTTTGTGGCGGCCCTGGTCTTCTCTCACACATCTTCTGTTGCCCCCCCCCCCCCCCCCCCACCCCCCCCCTCTCCCCGGGGTTCGGGGTTCAGGTCAACGTTGTGCGTTCGCAAGAATATACCTTGCATCATACCTCTGATTTTAGCGCTCAGACGAATGTGTTGTGTGGCTTTCACGTTACATTTGTGCAGTGTGGTTTCGAGAATACATTTCGTGTGTACAAAACAGTTCACCTGCACAACGGTGTCCCTTGTCAGCGCAATGATGCGAAGACCTGGTCCAGCTGGCCAAGAAGTCAGCAGACATTTTTTTCTTTGCCGCAGTCCTCATCTTATCTTTCACATCTTCTGTTGCTGTCGCCCCGCCCCCCCCTTCCTCTCACACCTTGGAGGGGGGGGGATGGTGTTCGGATCGATTTCGTGCTGTACCCTGGGTACTCGGATGATCGTGTTTCGAATCATATTTCTGAGCTCGGGCACAGAGTAGTGTGCTGTTTGGCGTTTATGGTGCATTTGTTGTGCACTGTGGTTTGGGGAGTATATTTTGTGTGCACATTCAGTGGTGCCCGTTCGCCTTGCGTTACATAGCAGTCGCTGAAGGATGTCGCCTGTAACCTGGTGTGCCATGCCCTGTCCTGCTGTTTAGCGAGTCCTCGTGCCCAGTTTCATGTGTTTTGAGCGTCCTGGGCAACCTCGCAACGATTCAACAGAATATGCCATCACTCTTCCTGATTTTCTTCACAAATATCAGAACCTATCTGTTACGACCATTCCAGAGATGTAATTTCTGTGCCTAACAAGTCAACTACAGATGTCATGTGGAAGCTCTCGTATGTTCCACGTCCATCTCCACACGGTTTGGCTCATTGTGCCGCCGAAACCTTCAGCGCAATCCCACAGCAAATGTGTGGGATTATCGCAGCAAAGGACAGCTCTTAACCTTGATGCCGAGAGGTTGTCTCGAGTACCATACGGTGAGCAGGCTACGCCAGTTCATCTTGGTCTGGACAAAAAAACAACCGATGGGAGCAGGTCCGCTTGCCGTTCAAGGAAAGCATGCACCGCACTGGGCACTCTCATTGGCGCGCCGCCATAAGGATGGTGGAAGCCAGAAGCTGACACACCGTGTAAACCTCAGGCCAAAGAGACCAGTGCGCTTGTTCCCTGTGCGCTGAATGTGCAGTATCACAGGCTGCGCCACCTGTGACACCCAACCTTTTTGGTGATCCGAGTGCTGGGCTTCACATTGTCAGCAGACCTTTTCTGCTTTGTCTGTCACATCTTCTGTTGCTGTCGCCCCCCGCCTCCCGCCGCCCTCCCCGGGGTTCGGGGTTCGGGGCGACGTCGTGCGTCCGGATGAACATACATTGCATCGTATTTCTGATCTCAGGGCACAGACGAATGTGCTGTGTGGCTTTCATGTTACGTTTGTGCAGTGCGGTTTGGAGACTACCTATCGTGTGTACAAAACGAATTCCGACAAAAATCAGGGTTTCAGGAGAGACGAAAGGCGAGGTGAGAGTGTGTGCGAAGTTGAATGGAATCAAACCCGTGTGTCTTTCGGTCCCTGGGCTCTTTCAGTATCCCAAGGTGTCCTGGGCAAACACTTTTAGTGAACCACATACACTAAACATGTGGAGTTTGGTGGGCTGGCCCTTTTTGACTTCTTGATTTCAAGCAGCAAGTAAACCCACCTCTCTTACCCACATGCTGGCCTTTGTGTATGAGGAGTGCTAAACAATGGTCGCCCATGGGCATGTGTAAAGGACTGAATTGCCAGGAACTCGTGGGAGGCTCTGGCACCCCCTTCGTTCACGCTCATGACGGTCCACTGAACAGAGGTCTCTTGGGATTCCTCCGTCTTGCCACTTTGCTTTGACACCAAATCCTCTTCAGGTGTGGTACTTGGACACGTGCATGAGACGCCAATCTTGTGCATTCCCTCCCGCACAACTGTGTCGCTTGTCCGCCCAACGGTCCGAAGAGATCATTGCTGCTTTGTGGCGGCCCTGGTCTTCTCTCACACATCTTCTGTTGCCCCCCCCCCCCCCCCTCTCCCCGGGGTTCGGGGTTCAGGTCAACGTTGTGCGTTCGCAAGAATATACCTTGCATCATACCTCTGATTTTAGCGCTCAGACGAATGTGTTGTGTGGCTTTCACGTTACATTTGTGCAGTGTGGTTTCGAGAATACATTTCGTGTGTACAAAACAGTTCACCTGCACAACGGTGTCCCTTGTCAGCGCAATGATGCGAAGACCTGGTCCAGCTGGCCAAGAAGTCAGCAGACATTTTTTTCTTTGCCGCAGTCCTCATCTTATCTTTCACATCTTCTGTTGCTGTCGCCCCGCCCCCCCCTTCCTCTCACACCTTGGAGGGGGGGGGATGGTGTTCGGATCGATTTCGTGCTGTACCCTGGTGTCCTCATGCCCAGTTTCATGTGTTTTGAGCGTCCTCGGCAACCTGCACAACAATGCAACAGAATGTGCCTTTTTTTTTTAGGCATGGCGGTCCCCCGCCCAAACCACACAATCATGCTCGCTGCGAGGTTCCTCGAACAGAATATGCCATCACTCTTCCTGATTTTCTTCACAAATATCAGAACCTATCTGTTACCACCATTCCAGAGAACCTAATATCTGTGCCTAACAAGTCAACGACAGATATCATGTGGAAGCTGTCGTATGTTCCACGTCCATCTCCAACTGAATATGCCATTACTCTTACCCCCCCCCCCTTTTGGTCCCCCAGGCAGAGGCCGGGCGTGCCCCCCCCCCAGGCGGCGGGGCACGGGTGAGGACCGAGGCCCCCACCGGGAGCACCCGGGTACCGCGCGGTGCAGGCAGGGTGAGGCAGTCGGGTGCGTTGCGAGGGTGTGGCTCACCCCCGAAAGCCCCACAGGCCGCTGCGAGTGCAGGTGAGGGCAGGGCGTGAGGACAGGGCCACACGACCACCACCTCGTAATGGCACAGGAGGAAACGACCCCTGTTCCTCCGGTCAAGCCGGTTACCAAGCACCAGATGTACAAGTGAGGGGTCGGTAAATCGATCCCAGCTGGTGGCAGTCGCTGAAGGTACACTCCGACCCTTGGGAGTTGCTAGACTCGCCATGCGGCGGCTCTCCCACCCCCAGCCATTTCAAGCCACGATCGGAGGTGTACACGGCCCTTGGGAGTCATCGGGCTCGCCATGCGGCGTCACTCCCTCGAGGTGCACTCGACCCCTGGGAGTCATCTGACTTGCCATGCGGCGACACTCCCTCACAAAGCCGGTTTAGTTCAGTGGTCAGAGCGTAAGCGGTACAAACGTGGGGTCAGCGGATCCAACCCAGCAGGTGGTATCTTTTGGAGGTGCACCCCGACCCTTGGGAGTCGCTGGACTCGCCATGCGGCGGCTCTCCCTCACCGAGCCGGTTCGTTTTTCTTCACGGCAGCGGGGTGACAGGGGACAACTCAGTTCGTCGCGTATCCCACGACAAGGTAACCACAGATGGAGTTAAGACCTCAGGAGTATGTGCCTTAACTGGGAGAAGCGAGCTCTGAGCCCCCTGTCACCGGGACCCACGCAGCTTTTCAGAACCTCCCTCGGCCGGCAGGGAAAAGTTTGTGTGCCCGGTCCCAACCACCCCACGACGCACGGTGTCCAACTGTGGGGAGGGTGGGACCCAGCCAAGCTGCAGCCCATACCATTGCAGGTGCGACTCCTGCAGACCCACCACCCACCACCACCACCACCACCCTTTGCGCAAGCACTGCCTTGTCTAAGCACCGGGACCCGGTCTGACTGTCGTTTTTCATCGTCAGAAACTTAGCGACACGTGATTGTGTGCCGATTGTAGAGGGAAAGAGGGGCTATGTCATGTTTGTGATGAGTCCTCCTGCTCATAACAAAATTGTGCTTCAACCCACTGCTGTTTGTTTTGATGTGATTTTCAGCCATGACTCATGTCGTTCCTCCCGGCTTGGCTGTCATCTCCATCTGGTCCACCGGTGAGCAGGCGCCTGCCACTATTTTCGGTTGTGGGGATGATTTTATTCATTTGAAATACATGAGGAATGTGCATGGTTTGAGGGCAAGCTTTATTTCACTAGAGATATTGCTGATGACAGTCTTGTCCCAAGGAACAGGAAGCCTACCCCATTCCAAAACCTGAAGCCAAGCCTGCTCCGAAGCCTGCCCCAATTGGCAAGCATGTGCAGCTGTTCAAGATGAGGCGCAAGGTTGGGAAGCGTTTCTATTCCACAGCTCCTGATGCCCCTGATGGGCAGTGAGGACCTCCAGAACTTGCTGAAATTTGTCTGCACAGTGTGTCTGTTACAACAATTGTGCTTAGGGTGAGGTATGGGCAGGTTTTCCGTGACATATGTTCCCAACGACATGTTATGGTACCACTCATTGCGCACAAGCACCGCCTTGTCCAACTCGTTTTCCTGACTTTCAAGGTGCTTGCGCAGGGGGGTGGGGTGGGGGGGGGTACAGTTTCGTGATGATGTCTTGGTTGGCAACCGTGGCCCGTCCTTCATTGACACAATCCCCCCCAAGGCTAAGGCGAACATCTGGTATCGGGTGGCATTGTTTGAGTACCATGCCCTATTGGGAGCTACGGCGCTACGAGGCACGCTGCCCATGCCGCCACGTGTCCCAGGGCAACTCATTCCTACCTCCACATCAATCAGTCCGTGGTATGGAAAACTCCGCGGTCGGGTCATCCAACCTAATCCTACCGAAAAGAATTTAAGCGAGCAAGTTCGATATCGTCAAGCAAAGCGAAAACGGCAGCCCGTACACACGCCACAGACCAAGTGCCCGACTAAACAGCCTTGGCTATGACTCATGCCTGCGGGTTGGGGTGACGTACGTGTGGGCCCATCCACGGCATTTCCCGGCAGACCCGTGGCACAACCAATGTGCATCCTGCGTTTCAGGGAAGGAAGACAGGGGCGCAGATGAATCGAGGCTGTTGTGCCTCTTCAGCCCCAGCTGCTCGAGCGAAGGTGCAGAGTGCTTGTGGGCATGGTCCGAGATGAGGTGTACGACGTGTATGAGTCAAGCTCCGAGTGCAGAATGCAAGTTTCCCATGGTCAAGGCGGTGTGGGTTCAGAGATCACTTGAATGAGCCTCTAGCGCTGGAGGTTGGGTAGGGCCCTGATGCAACACAGACTCAGGGAGCTGTAGCGAAGGGAGCCAATACCGCCAACCCAACAGGGCTAAGCTCCTCAAAGTGCATTCGTTCCTGAGCCCCCAAGAATTTCTCCGACCCCCCTGCCTAAGAACGCACGTGGCGTACTCGGGCAATCGCTGCTCCGATTCGCGAGCCCAACGCTATTTGGCGAGAAATGCAGCATGTGTTGTCCAAAAAGAGGGCAGGGAGAGTCTGCGATCAGGACGCTCGCAATGTATTCTGCACTCTTCGCCATCCCTCCCCCTCTGGCAGTGGGTCAGTCACGAAGTGACCGTCTCCCCTAAGGGGGGGGGGGGGGTTGCAACACAAAATTTTACCATAGTATCACACTGTGAATCAGCTTCGGCACCTGGTAAAAATTCTATTGCCTTCGGCAAGTCCTCCTCGCAGAGAATCTACCCGTGACATGCACGTGTGGGACTCATGCGTGTACACCGAAGCAATCTCCAGGGGATCAAACCGCAGTTGCCTGATGTTTGGTGATCACTAGGCATGGGGTGGGTGGGTTGGTGCCCAATTTCATGCACCGGGACAACTGCCCTTCTTGATCCCTCATGGAACTTGGAATGCGGCAGCATCTGTGCATCGCGTGGACAGTGCTATGTCCTTCGATGTTCACTGGTTCAGAGGCATTGGGGCAGTTGCCTGACTCTGCTACAGCACCACCACGGCTTGCTGCCATGGATGTAATGTGGCTGCAGTTACTCCAACCGGTCTGTGTGCGTGGGGTGGGTGGATGGGTGGGTGTGTCTTTGGTGCTACGGGCGGCAACACACGGCACACCGCATCGCACATCACACAGTGCACAGCACCCTGACCGGCCGGTGCCTGTGCGCTCAGGCCGCCAAGCCACGCTTTTCTCAGTGGGGCTGCCAGTGCGGCAGCCCCCATCGACGACTCGGCCCCCGGGGCACCCAACACTGTGGCTCCGGGTGTCCCCGGGGGGGCACTTCCTCGCCCAGCGTAGCGCATGGATGCGCGAGCTCAGAAGAGACATAGTCTTAGGCGACTCGTTCCTCCATACCACTGTCCTCGACAGGTGGGGGGCGCAGAACCCTTGGGTCGGCCTCTCCCCCAGCCCCTCGACCTTTGTACATAGGTACAAGGACAGTACAAGCGCGTCACCCTCTTTATGTGGTTTTCACCCTATTTGGGTGTTGGAGGGGGTCTGGGGAGCTTCTGAATGACAATAATATAGGGGAATGCCATGCACGCAGTGCGCACGCAGTGGGAAGTTTTGGATGTCGGCAAATACTCGAACCCTAGTTTTGGCCCCTTTTCACAAGCCTCCGTAGAGGCGGTTCGATTCGCCCTGCAGAGTACTCTTCCCGACAGATAGCACGTGCACCAAAACCTTGATCGACTTCAAGGTGATTCTCGAACCGAGATGCTCAAGATCATCGATCGGTATGGCCACGTCCACAACTGCAAAGAATTCAACGTGGTTATCGTCGCTCGAAGGCTCTTGATCGCCGATACTCGATGGTGGTGAGTCGACACCAGGACCGGACAGTTCTTCTTCGACGATGCTATTGGTTATAACTACAACCAGAAGTTTCGATGGACACCTGGCCAACCCTATGGTATTGACACCTTTCAGTCTTCCCCCTAGTAAACAGGTGACAGGTTTTCTTGGGTGAGTATCCTAGCCTCCGCGTGCGCAATATGCACGCAGTGCGCACACAGTGCAAACACTTAGCCTAGGTGACAAATATTGCACCGAGAAAGAGAGTCTTTCTTCTTACAACACAAAGCACACAAAGCACCATCATCGCCATCATTGTTGATGCAAATCTCATCCGGCACATCATGCCATGCGTGGTCGGGCACATGGGGCCTAGGGACATAAAAAAAAGAGGCTAGCAAATCTGGCGCTAAATACAAAATGGGATCGGATGCAACAATACATGAATAGATTTATGAAGAGTTGTCCCCGTTGCCCCTCCAAACATTTCACACCAAACCCCAATACCACAAAAAAACGCCGAACAAATGTTGCACCTAGCCCTATCCGTACACATCTTTGTACTCTTGTTTCCTTGTTGTCATCGGGAGGAGTATTTGCACGCCGCGCGTGCTATGCACACACCACACACTACTTCTACGGCGGGTTTACCTGGAATGGTGGAATGGGTTGGCTTTTACCCCATCGCAAAATTCGGAACAAGACCTTTGTAAACATCCCTCTCTCTTGCCCTATCCGTCGCCCTCTAAGGTGAAAATACAGCAAATGGCCCCATGGGAGCAACCACCACCCTAGTTTGGGGTCTCCTTGCTGGATTGTCGACTTTTCCTACCCTTATTCAAATAGCGGAGGGAAAATATAGCTCTTCCAACCTAGCCACCAATTAATCTACGGTTGCTTGGTCGGGCTAGACGGCTAAATCTCCGCGCCCCGCGGGCGCCGTGTCAAGTGCCCCCCCCAAGGCTTTTACCAATGAGTTACACAAAACTATGCAAACTATGCAAACGGCCTTTATATCCCCCATCATTGGCACCAGCTACATAGTCTTTGAAATGTCCCATGGCCCGTAGTGGTCCTTCGCGGACTACCCGGACTATGTGGTGGGCCTTCTCGGCTGCCCAATGAGAAAGTATCCAAAGAGCAACGGTTGGGTGGAGTAGTATGGAGGTTGGGGAGGGGACAAAAGGCACAAAGCTTGATGGTAATAGATATCTCTTATGACCGACCGTATCCATGAATTGGTGTCACAAGCAACAGAGTAGTTGTTTGTATTGCCCTCTTGATTGTGCAATGTTTGTGGAAAGGAGGGGTGTTTACACAAGTGTCGTGACTCATTTTTTTTAGCTCTCTTGAGTGGCCACTTGGCAAGGGGGGCGGGGGGCCCTGCGTTCTGGTTGTACTTGCTGCCAAAGTAGCGCGCGGTGCAAGTACTCCCCCTTTGGTATGCGTGCCTATGCCATGAATTAGCTAGTGAAACAAATTGAGATGATTATTTGCACGTAGGAAGCCTTTGAGATTGAAGGAAACGATTGCTTGGACCCAAACCTCATTCTAACCAATTACTCTCTCATGGATGGTGCGTAAGTACTGTGTCAAGTCTGTTCCATATGTTTTTCCATTTATCCATTGGGCAATGGGCAATAAATGGACCTATCATGTGAGCACCAGGGCGAAGCCCCCATGTTGCCATTGAGGAACTGTGCAAGCCACCGGCGTTGTACTACCTGATGGCGGCAATCAGTGTGTCAATTAGGGTGGTCCTTTAGGACCAAAAATTTTTTTTGTTAAGGACCGCCCTTAAGGACCCCCACTGTGGGATTTTTTCCAGGAGCCCGGCGCGGGCCATTTTTGAACTGCTTTTCGGGGACCCCCAAGAATGTAGGCGTTACGTAGCACTTTCGCCCACTTGTGGGCCACCTTTGACTTTGTCCCCTTGTTTGGGGACCCCCGAGAACGCAGGGGTGACGTAGCACTTCCGCCCTTTTGTGGGCCACTTTTGTTTTCGTCTCCTACTGTAGGGGACCCCCGAGAACGCAGGGGTGACGTAGCATATCTGCCCTCTTTTGGGCCCCGGAGAAGGCAGGGGTGAGGCAGCCACTTGTGATTTTGTTCCCCTTTGTTGGGGATCCCCGAGAATGCAGGGGTGACATAGCATATCCGCCCTCTTTTGGGCCCCCAAGAAGGCAGGGGTGAGGCAGCCACTTGTGATTTTGTTCCCCTTTGTTGGGGACCACTTCTGATTTTGCTCCTTGCGCTTGGCGTTGGGGGATCCGCGACAATGCAGGGGTGATGTAGCATTTCCGCCCTCTTTTTGGGCCCCCCAGAAGGCAAGGGTGAGGCAGCCATCTCTGATTTTGTTCCCCTTGTTTGGGGACCCCGAGAACGCAGGGGAGACGTGGCACTTCCGCCCTTTTGTGGGCCACTTTTGTTTTCGTCTCCTGCTGGGGACCCCCGAGAACGCAGGGGTGACGTAGCACTTTCCCGCCCTCTTTTGGGCCCCCGAGAAGGCAAGGGTGAGAGGGCCATTTCTGATTTTGTTCCCCTTTGTTGGGGATCCCCGGGAATGCAGGGGTGACGTAGCCCTTCCGCCCTCTTTTGGGCCCCCGAGAATGCAGGGGTGACATAGCATTTCCGCCCTCTTTTGGGCCCCCAAGAAGGCAAGGGTAAGGCAGCCACTTTTGATTTTATTCCCCTTTGTTGGGGATCCCCGAGAATGCAGGGGTAACGTAGCATTTTCGCCCTCTTTTGGGCCCCGAGAATTCAGGGGTGAGGCAGCCACTTGTGATTTTGTTCCCCTGTTTTGGGGACCACTTCTGATTTTGCTCCTTGCGCTTGGCGTTGGGGGATCCACGAGAATGCAGGGGTGACGTAGCATGTGATGTGCACCCAGCTTATGCACACCATGCGTCACGTGATTCCCGGGGGGGCGGGAGGAAGGGTTCGGTGTTGAGGTAGGGAGCAGCCCCATCCAGGGTAGCCGGACCAGGTTTCTTCGCACTCTGATTGAAGATGTGCAAAAACGTTTCAATGAATCTGAGTGGGGTGGTGGTGTTGCAATGGAGAGTTGGGTTGAGGCAAGCTCATGTTCCTGTGAGAGAGTGTTTAGCTACGTGTCTGCCACTGACTTTGGGCAAAGCACGGAGCACATGTGTGAGACACTGTGGGTTAGGTGTAATTGGGAAGCTCTGGAGGACTGGGGCCTTTTGAGGTGTTCGATGAGCTCCGCAAGACCCCTTTTCATCCACGAAAGCGGAAGGAAAGGCATGTCGTTGAGGTGGAGGATGGTACTTTGCTTGGATTTGCAGCTTTCAAAGATTTGCAAGTTTCGGTGGAAGAAGGTGCAGAGGCAGAAGTTTCTCTAGAGATTTCAGATTTGTGGGTTGTCCCCAAGAGGGCATCCGGTCACGCCGACATTGGGGATGTGTATGGTGTTGCCTTGGAGGATGAGGACGAGGCCACTGACGAGGAGGATTTGGATAGGGCGCGCAAAGTTGCTAGTAGCTCTTCTTCCTTCCTAACCGGCCAGCCCTGTCCTCTACCTCCGCTCTCTCCGCTAACCCTTCCGCACAGTTGGTTTTCAAGTACCCCCCCCCCCTTTGCGCAAGCACTGCCTTGTCTAAGCACATGAGCCCGTGTTACCGTCGTTTTGGTGGAGTTTTCTGACCACGGTTTTTATGGTCAGAAATGGAACATTGCGCAATTGTGCTTCGCTTGTAGAGGGAAAGGGGGGTTGCATCATGCTTCTGGTAGTTCCTCCTGCTCATACCAACATTCTGCTTCCAATTGCAACCCAATGCTGTCTGTTTTGATGTGATTTTCAGCCATGGCTCAGTTTGCTACACGTGGCATGGTTGCTAGGTACATCCGGTCCACCGGTGGGCATGTCTCTGCAACAATCATTGGTCCTTCTACTCGTGGGGATGATTTCTTTCATGTGAAGTACATGCGGAATGGGCATGAGCTTGAGCATCATGCTCCTATGGACCATGTCCTTTTCCCAATCTGCAGCGCTTCCCCAGAACCTTCAGAGCCCTCTCCAAAACGAGGGCGATCAGCAACGGTGACACATGTTTTTTTGGTACCGCTCGTCGCGCGCAAGCATGGGCTTATCTAAGCACGGGAGCCCGTGTTACCGTCGTTTTGCTGGCTTTCAGGGTGCTTGCGCAAGGGGGGGGGGAGGTATGATGTGGATGAGGCGGTGTTGAGAGCCATGGAGAGGGGTAGGTTGCATGAGTGGACCAACGTTGAGTTCCGCGCTATTTGCAAGAAGCATGGTTTGAGCGTGAGAGGGGCAAAAGGTGAACTTATGGGGCGGGTTACGGCGCATTTCCAGCAGGTGTACTAGGTGTAGGGATTGTCAGCCGCGCCACTGGCGATGGAACATTCGGGTGGTCGAATGCCGTGGCACTACATTTGATGCGAAAAAAGTGTGATCTTCTTCGTTTTGAAGTGTGCAGGGTGTCAGGTAGGGTTCGGATGCCATCTTTGAACACATTTGGGGGCAGGAACAAATGCTTCAAGAATTGCACCCATGAGGGGATGGGAACCAATGGTTGAGCAAGTGGGAACCCATGGTTAAAGACATACAGGGCTAGGAACCAATGGTGAAATGGAGTGCGCGTGGGCGTTTTTGGGAAACCTGTGTACAGGAACACTTTTTATTTGTTTTAAGGACGGCCCTGGTGTCAATTCAATGGCGCACTGACACAACAATGGGAGGGAGTGAGGGAAGGGGGGGAGGGTGCAAGGGAGGAAAGGGGGCGCCCCCAAGCGTCGTGCATGATCCCTTGGATGAGGTTAAGCATGCATATTTGTCATGCTCTCAAATGTCGGTGGCGCCAAAAATGTTGTCGTGAAACTGGCACAGTGTAACTTCCAGAAGCCTCCAGGAAATTCCTGCCACAGTGGATTTGAGAGGGCCTCATCATTGGGTAAAATCTGTGGAAACATAAAAAACCGTGCCGCACTGTGCGCATACTGTGCCACAACTCGCCCTTCGTGGAGTGGCCAGTTTTCAAGCATACAAGGTGAAGAATACTCTGCGTGGTAACGAGAAGAACCCAATGGCACCTTGAGATGGTCCACGCACGGTCGTCCTGCGGTGTGCATGTTGCCCAACAGTGAACTACCATTTGTCGCATTCCATCATCAGCACTGGACAAATGTTTCTCACAGGACCACCAAATGAACACTTGAATGCGACCGAGCCATGCAGGGGGTTGCCATGCTCGCCGTCCTGCTTGTAAGCATGATATGCTATTTCTGGCGGAGCAGCCAACAATCTCCAAAGCGGTCGACTTGGTGGGCATGCTTTGGCCTTGTCATTCTGTTCTTTGTGTTTTTTGCGCTGGATGTGGTGTTGGATAAGATCGAGGATGTTCACGAGGTCTGTTCGACGTCGAGCTGGTGTGAAGAACGGACGGTTCAAAGATTGCTGACCACAATCAAATATGGACGGGCACATGTCTACACCATCAAAGATGTAATGTGCAGTGACTGGTTCCGACTCACAGTGATTGGGATTGCCAGGTCGCTTTGCTCGCCACCGTCTCGCCCGTTTTCGACCCTCCGGTCTTTGTTCGCAATTGGCGTTTTGATCTAGAAGGGCTAGGTTTCAGAAGATCACTCGAACGCACCCTGTACCAAGCCCCCACTCCACAACAACGGTGCCCAAAACCCTGAGGTCGCGTAATCTCGATTTCAGAACGGGAAGTACCCAGGGCCCTTGTCCAAGTGGTGCAAAAGGATGGCACATTGCATACGTTTGCGCCGCTCAGAAGACCGGTTGCATCGTTCACATACGCTTTGGAGAGCCCTGGAGCGCCTGCGGTTGTTTGCCTAGCACAGCGTTGGGCATAGTCCGGCCACACCCGCAAAAAAAGCCCCTGCACGCCTGTTTAGGACATCGCAGCTCAGCGGCATTGAGCACTACATGGTGGATGTGGCGAACATGATCAGCTGTGATAAGCATCGCGACACCGTCTCCGATGAGTTGCGGAATCAGGCCAAAAACCGCACGCTGTCCGACATCCAAAGCTCGGCAGGGGGCGTGCTGCGATTGACGGGGGGAATCGAAGAATTGGCACGGAATTCCAGAAGGTCTGGCAATGCTTGCGAGGAGGTGTCGCCGGTGCAGGGGGTGCCATAAGGACGCTCACCCCCCCCCCCCTTTTTTTTTACTATGGCATCCACTCTCTTATGTTTGGTGGCTACCCACCAACCGCCATCGGTTACCCACCAACCGCCATCGGTTACCCACCAACCGCCATCGGTTACCCACCAACCGCCATCGGTTACCCACCGGCCGCCATCGTAGGGCGTATTGGACACTCCGAGTTTTTTTTTCTTTTTTCATTATGGCACCCCCTGCGCCAGTGTGGCCGAGCCGACGGTCAACTCCCGTCCCTTAGCCTTCAGACGCCTTCCCTCCATCTTCGCACCCTCCCTTCAGATTCGAGAACACCATCAAGCTCGCCCTGACGCACCCCGAAGCCTCGCATCAGGCCGTCAGGACGACGAAGGTCCGGGAGCGCATTGCCCAGCTGAGGGCGCGCTTCCCAGAGGCCGTCACCATCGACTGGATGGAGAACGGCAGTCCGTACTCCGGGAAGATCAAGCTCGCCGTGTATCGGTGCGCCCCCCGCGTCCTCCGCTACATGATCGGGGGGCATGGGGGTGGGGGAGGGCGGGGATGTATTGGACCGGCCGTACACCGCAGGAGGAGGGGGCCCTGGACCTTGTGCCTGACTGTAGAGTGCATTACCTCTGGTTTGCATTTGTCTGTTTTTTAATTAGGTCCCCCCCCCCCTGGACCTTCAAAAAAAAAAAGCCACGACCCAAAACCGATGTGACCCGGCGCTAAAGCCCAGAACCAGGAGGCCTTGTCTCTTGCCCTAACAGGGAGGAAGGGCAGGACTCGATACGAGCCGAATGGAACAATGCACTGGTGCAGCGGACACATGTGGAACTGAGAAGGCACGGAAGGCCGTGGGGCAGGCGCGGCTGGAGCCAAGTGGCGGGCCCACACCTGACCATTTGAAGCCCACCAGCCAACCCCCCCCCCCCCCTTCAGACCCCCCCCTTCCCCCCCTTCTAATACATCCCTGGGGGAGGGGAAGACGCTGTCTGGCGCCAGGACACTGTCTCCAAGTGGTAGAATCGGGGTCTCTTCTGAATCCGGCCCAGGGGTGTCCTTTGGGCACAAGTCGTTTCGTTTTCTGTGTCTGCTAAGGGCGGCCGGAGGCTGTCGATGGCTGGATTCGGCCAACCGACGGCGGTTGACGTTCAGCCGACGGCGGTTGATTGCCAACCGACTACAGTCACTCGCCGGCCGGCGCTCTGTTGTGGTCCCAGTGTATCTGAGCCCGGCACTTTTTTTTGTTTTCTGGCGTTAAGGACAGCCCTGATCCGGCCCCTCTGTCGCTGGCGGGGGCGGGATGTCGTGGACCTCTTGAATGGCCACGCACTTCACCAGCACCACGAGCAACTAGTCCCCCCCCCCCCTCTGCCCCCGTTCTAACATGGGCTTGTCCACACACGGCGACCCCGTGTGTCCGCACTTTTGGGTCTTTTTTGGAACCATCGTTTTTGCGATTCCAATCCAATACAGAATGTGGTCTGTAGCGTTGTGCGGGTTGCAGGAAGGGTCCATGTGGGTGGCAGTGTGTTGGTGTCGCGGTAGTCCCATGTGCTGTTGTGTTCTGGGGCGTATGCGGTGGTCCGTTGCCTTGTACTGTCATGTTTTGAGGGGTCGGGTGGGCTTCCGTCTGCGGCATGTGTTCCGTGGTACGTGCCGCGCGGTAGCACGGGCTTGTCCATACGCAGCGACCCCGTGTTTCCGCACTTTTCCCCCTCGAACAGGGGGGTCCTTAGGGAAGTAGGTGTTTTCTTTGTCAAGGACCACCCTTAGGGACCGCCACAAGGGACCACCAACCGCCAACCACCAACCGCACCAACTGCCAACCGCCAACCGCCGCCAACCGCCAGCGGCGACCAACCGCCAACCGCCAACCACTGCCAACCGCCACCAACCACCAATCACCAACCACCAACCGCCGCCAACCACCACCAACCGCCACCAACCGCCAGTCGCCAACCGCCAACCGCCAACCGCCAACCGCCAATCGCCACCAACCATGGTTGAACATATGAGCTACACGCGGTCTTTTTGCAAAACAGCCATTTAGGAACATTTTTTTTCCCCTCTTAAGGACCCCCCTGCCCTCGAACCAGAACCTGGCCTGTGTGAGGGCAAAGGGGGGGGGGGTAGTATGCAACGGGCGTGCAAATCCCCTGCGGTCTTCATCGGATTGCGCGATGGGTGACAGTGGGGAAACGGGATGATCTTGTGCGCACCTTGTCCTGGACGTGCATGGCGATGGTCCAACGGATGCTTCCATGAGAAGAGGGGAGCACCGGGAGGTGCACCATCCGCGCAGTGAAGTGCGCGGTGACCGCTCTGTGTGATTGGTCGTCCGGGTGCCATGCCCCGGCTCGATGCCGGTTCCACAGTCCAGGCCGTCCAAGCCCACCGCCCCGAGCGACCCCTCGACTTGTCACAGCCCCGGGGTACATGTCAGAGGGAAGTTTGCGGGACAGTGACCGATGGCTCTTTGGGGGGGGGGGGGGTCCGGGGCTTTCTGAGTGTCTATTTTTTTGACCGTTTGCGAAAGGCGCCTAGGGCCGTTTTCGGGCTCTTGACAAGCTTTTCTCTCATTCTTGTGAATTGCATGTGCTGCATGTTGTGCTGACGTTGTCTCAAACCACACAACACACGTGACAGCTCACACGTCACCATGCGGGGTCGGGTGTTGAGGGTGGATGTGTTGAGGTCGGATCAGGGCTGTCCTTAACGCCAGAAAACAAAAAAAAGTGCCGGGCTCAGATACACTGGGACCACAACAGAGCGCCGGCCGGCGAGTGACTGTAGTCGGTTGGCAATCAACCGCCGTCGGCTGAACGTCAACCGCCGTCGGTTGGCCGAATCCAGCCATCGACAGCCTCCGGCCGCCCTTAGCAGACACAGAAAACGAAACGACTTGTGCCCAAAGGACACCCCTGGGCCGGATTCAGAAGAGACCCCGATTCTACCACTTGGAGACAGTGTCCTGGCGCCAGACAGCGTCTTCCCCTCCCCCAGGGATGTATTAGAAGGGGGGGAAGGGGGGGGTCTGAAGGGGGGGGGGGGGGGGGGTTGGCTGGTGGGCTGGGGGGGGCAGAATTGAAGAATGAGTCTCGGGTCATATGTCTGACATACCGTAGGATAATCTGCTTTGTGACATCTGCATGAGCCCTTGATAACAGTTTGGTCAGGGGACTGCATGCCATCAAAGCGAGAGGCGCCTATGGCAATGTCACTGAAGAGCTTGTTGTTCTGACTTTGTTGCTCTGCAGCTGTGTGCCTTTGTGGTAAAGGTTGGCATACAACAGCCGCATCCCACAGCGGGTGGGGGTTAAATGGTCACCTCGGGACGGACCCGCGAATCCCACTGGGCCTGCAGTCTCATGCCGTTCTGAATCCCGAGGTCTGTCCTTTCTTGGGCTGCCTCAACGATGGGGCGAACCGCGGGTATTCGATGGCATGGGCACAGGCAGGGGCTCTTCACGATGCAACCCGGCCACTCACCTGCGCCAGCCATGGGAACGTCCCTCATATTATCTCTTGTTCAGCGATTGTACAGAGACGCGGAGGGTCAGCCTCCGGTTGGGGCAACTGTTCTACAACCCGATCGACACCGATTTCATCGACACGTTCGTGTCGTACTTCGAAGTGCAGTTCGAGAAGCTGCCGTACTCGGCGGTGGTGTGCCTCTCCCTCCGGGGCCCGGGCCCCTCCCTGTCCACGGTGGCTTGGCCTTACCTCTGCCACTCCAGCAATGGTTTCCGCTCCATCCTCTCGCTGCCCCCCCCCCCCTCCCCCTAGCGGAGCTGATTGTCCGAGTGGTTAGACCTCTAGACTTACCCCCCCTCCCCCTTGCGCAAGCACGGCCTTGTCTAAGCACGGGGTGGGCGTTGAACCGCTGTTTTTAGGAATTTTTGGGACCACTGTTTTTGTGGTCCCAGATGTAACATGGGGTTTAAAAACAGTTTACCACACATTGCCACCCGATGATGTTTGTTTTGATGTGATTCTTAGACATTCCCGCTGTTTCCCTTCCACAGCCTATCGCCATCTGCATCTGAGGGATCTCCTGGATGTGGGCGATCATGTGTGTTTGCCATCATGTGTGCCACACGCAGGCACGGTCTTGTCTAAGCACCAGGTGGGCGTTGAACCGCTGTTTTGCCTGGTTTTTTGGGACCGTGGCCGTGCTTGCGCAAGGGGGGGGGCGGGGTACACACATAAAGAGTCATTGGGTCGAACCCGGCTACACTCAGTACACTACCCGTTGACCACAGGGCGGTGGCGGCCTGTGTGATAAGGCTGGAATATCTTTTACACACAGTGTTATGGTCTCACGAAGCGCATTTGCCCCTGGGAAATGTTTCACGGAGCGCTTTCCGGCGAAACCTTTTCGGGGGTCAAGCGCTTTCTCTGGCGAAAGTGTTTTGCGAAACACTTTCCCCGGCGGTAAATTGACTGGCAGTCCCGCAAAAAAACGTGTTGTAATTTTTTGTTTTTGGCACGCGAACCATTTTCCAGGGGCCAAACACGCTTTGCGAAAAGTATAATAGATTCGAAACTCTTTGATACGATGTCACGAAAAAACCCAAAGCGATAGGCAAATGCTGGGCCCCCGCCCCCCGCCCCTGTGGGCCCCTGTGCCCCTGTCCCCTGCTCGCGTGGGCCAAGCACATCCAGAGCAGCAGCACAAGGGGGAGTATTAGCGCGCCGGGCATCTCTTTTTGACCATTCCCCACCCGCGCCTGTTTTTGCCCCCCCTCACCAAACAATCTGGAGTACCTTCTCGCCGTTTCTAAGAATTTGGCCCACCCTTTGCACCCAGTTTATGATGATGGCAAGTGGGAGTGACATTTTGTGTTGTTGAATTCTCATATTTTGGCTTATGCAACGTGCTTTGCACGGAAGGTTTGCGGTCTAGTGCGGCCTATTTGGGGGACTTCCCTAGGTGAGGATAAACTTGGGGCTAGAGATAGGATACTTAATACAAAGGTAGCGCGCCGGGCATGTGCCGGCTGCGCGCCGGGCAAACACTCCCCCAAAGAACGAGGCGACAAGAAGCGCTGGCCTCATTCGGGGGTCGTACCGAGCTCAACTCCGCTCTGTACAGCGTCGTGCACCCCCTGGGCACTGGAAGAAGGGGAGGAGGGGAGGCCCGATTAGGGGCATGAGAGGGCGGAGGCAGAGAAGGAGAGGCGAAGGACGGAGGCAGGAGGAGAAGGTGCCTTGGGTCTCTCACCCACCCGGGCTTGAGGCGCAAGTCTAGGCCTTGATCCTCAGCCACACTCTCTTGTCTCCATCCCCCCGATGGAGCGGTTATCTGGGCCAAGGGTAACCCCCACTTCCCGGCGTCAGATACCCCCCTCAGCGGCTCACGAGCTGAGGAGTGCTCTTATCCGGGAAGTGCGGTGGGGATGTGACAGCCGAACCAGGGTGTTGCTTAGTGCATGGCCTACCCGACCGGGGGGAGGGGGGGGTGGGTATGGGGGCAAAAAACGACTGTGTAGTAGGGATGCAGATTCGCCTCGGATTCAATTTGAATCCGAGCGAATTCGTACCGAATTCGAAATCGTAGGAATTCGAGCGAATTCGATTTCAATAGAGTCATACTGCAAAATTTCCTTCGAAGTCAAGCGAATTCGTCCCGAATTCGAATTCGCGCGAATTCGAACCCCCAACCCTAATGTGTACTGCTAATGGGTCTCTCATTCTGCCTCTCTCTTCAACGTTTCATGGTTCCTGAGAGGAAACGTTTTTTGGGTTTGGGTGGGTCAGCGATTTGGCCCGGGGGGCGGGTCTGCCAGATCACCCCCCCCCCCCCCCCGCGACCACGGCCCCACGGCCTATGGAGGGAAAGGCCAAGGGAAAGGAAAGGGAAATAGAGAGGGAAGGATAGGGCAAGGAGGAAGAGGAAGGTCACGGGGTGGTGAGAGGCCGATGGGCACCACCGCCTAGGGAGGGAAAGGGTCCAAGGGAAGGGAAGCGAATGGCGATCGCCCAGTAGGCGCCGCCAGCTGCAGACGGGAACAACACACCGAAGGCGTCATGCCACCCCACCCCCCCCCCTCGTGATTCCATGACCGAGCAAAGCCCTGCAGCCGAAGTAGTACCGGGCGTACCACCGCAATGCGTTCGCATCGGATGTGCAGGAGCCGCAGGCCCAAGACTTCCTGCAGCCAGTGGGGGACTGCGTGGACCCCGGGGCCGCGCCCCCGCTGTGGTGCCCCGAGCCCCAGTCCCCTCTCCAGCCCGTGCTGCCCTTGCTGCCGACGTGCACGGTCCCGCAGGAGCCCGCCAAGAGGTCTGGAGTGCGCGATCCGCGGGGGCGGGGGGGGGGGCTGTGTGGGGGATGGGTTCCGATGGGCGTATCACCAGCCTGACCACAGACACGCGGTGTGGCATGGGACGGTTTCGTGGGTGTTGTGCGCCACTGGTCTGTGGGCAACCGCGACAACGGATTGTTGCAGCCCCCCCCCCCCCCCCCAAGCGGGCACAAGTCAGGGCTGGAGTCGGCAAACCCCCGCATGGGCTCGGAGGGTGCATCTGGATGCCCCTGGTCAACGGCACGGGCAACAGCCCGTCTCCGGGACAGCCGACCCCCGGAGTAGTCAAACAGGACAAGTCATCCGGGGGCTCCGTTGACACAACCAAAACACGTTCGGACCCACAGAGGGTCAGAATGAGCAGTGGCGAGAGGCCAATAGGCGCCGCCAAAGGCACACAACCTGATACCGAGGCCACCCCCCCCCCCCCCCCCCGGCCCCCGGAGCAGCTCCAACTTGAGTCGCGGGGCATCCCAGCCCAGATTGCTTCGACGGGGGGGGGGGGGGGGGATGCATTAGAAGGAAAGGGATCTCAGAGCCGGAGCCAGGGGCGGTTTGATAGGCGGTTGGAGGAGGTTGCCAAAGCGGTTGGGGGCATTGAAGCTGGCACTTGGCGTCAGAGAGACAGTGGCTGGGCGTAGGCTGGGCGCCCTGGAGGGGGGGGGGGGGTAACCCCCCCCCCGTTCCAGTGCATCCCTGGGGGGGTGTCCAGCACTTTCCTCTTGTTCTCAACGCGAAGTAACAGTAGGTGTTGCATAGTCAGCCTGGCGCCAGCCTCGGTGCATATCGCCGCCGCACCAGGGGTGTGCCTAAGTAGCCCATTTGTTTTTGTTAAGGACAGCCCTGAGGGACCCCCAACCGCCAACCGCCAACCGCCAACCACCGTTCAATACCGTTTCTGTGGTATTGCGTCGTGCCCATGTCTTGGCCATGCCGCAGAGAGCGCCGCCGTGAACGTTCGTTTCTGTTGGCGTTGCGCGGGCGTTTTTCTTCTTCTTCGTTGGGACGGCCCTGCACCGAACTGTGCGTGCTCTTCGGTCACCGGGTGTGTGGGTTTGTTAACACATCTGGACACAACTCTGCCAGAACTGTTGGCCTTTTGTTGGGGAGGGGAGGGGGTGTACCCTCTTTGCAGGCGGGGAGGGGGGTTCACTTCACCGAGGCGGAATCCCCCGCCCCCCATATCATCAAGTTGGAGCCGGCCCCTCTCTCTCATGCGCAGGCGCTTGGATGGGCTTCGGGCTCGCGCGTGTTTGCCCTGCCGCGGGGGCGACCGGGGCCCTCGGTTACTCGCGGTGCCCCCATCCGCCTGCCGGTGGTGTGGGATGCCCCCCCCCACCCCCCCCCCCCCCGCCCCGCACCACCACGCCCCTCGCAACCCCCTCCCCCCCATCCCCCTTATCGCCCAACCACCAAGCAAGACCCGCACCGCGGGGGGGGGCGAGCCCAGCCTCGCAGCCAACCCCCGCGACCGTTCTGGGGGGTGCGTGCGGAGGTCGGGCACCCCGGCACCTCCTCGACCTGCGCCGGGGGGCTCGGGGGCTCACAACCCGCGAATCACGCGTCACGACACGGCACCGCCCGGCCGCTGTCGAATGAGCGGTGGCCCGCAGCACTTCCCCCCGGGGGTTAGCCTCCCCCTGCGGCGCCCGTGGCGCCGGGAGGTCTCGTGCCGAATGCGGGGCCAGCGCACTGAGCGACGTCTGCAAAACGGTGTTGCGGGTCCAAAATGGTGACAGCAGCGGGCGATTGACGGGGGTGTGGAAAGCGCGTGCGGCCCCGTGACGGGCTGCTGCTCTGAAAGGGGGAGAGGTGAGGGGGACTGCGTCCAGCGCACCCAGACGCCCATAAACGGGGGCTGAAAGGGAGGTGCCCCATGGACTGCAGGCGGTCGTGGGGTTTGGTTTTTTGGGGGAGGGGGCCTTTGATGGCGCCTTCAGCGCCAGAACACCGGCAGATCCTGATTGGCGAGGAGGAGTGTCGGCCTCCAAACCCTCCTGCGGACCGCCCCCGCATTCCACCCCCTGCCCCCCCCCCCCCCCAAGAGAGGGAGTGTGGCGCACGCAGCGGTGCAGGGCTATGCAGCGGTGATGGTCGGTGCCGGGCCGTACGGGGGGGGGGGGGGCGGGTTTCCCTCCGCCGCCGTTGATTTGCTGCTGCTGAGGCGTTCCGCACGCACGCACTGCAGACGTGGCTTTTGTGGGGCCGCGGGTGCGTTCGAGGGGAGTGCGGAAGGCGCTTGGCCTCTCCGCCCGACCGCATGGGGCGGCAGGTCCGCGCGTGCCCCCCTCGGCTCCCGTTGTACCAGCCACTGCACTGGTACCGGGAGAAGGGCGGGGGGGGGGTTTCGGGGGCAGTCAACTTCGTGTGGGACATTTCGCGGTGCAAATCGGCCGCAAGATTCCCCACACAAAATCCAGGGGCTTCCGCAAAATTCCTGCGGCGAAATTTACCACCGCGAATTTGACTTGGCACGAATTTACCACCGCGAATTTGACTTGGCATGAATCCCCCCCCCCCCCTCACACATTGGTGAGCTAGCACCCATGTGTGACATTCACGTTGCTGGTTGTGGTGAGCACCTCCCCGCCTGGGGTCTTCGTGATGACCGCGTACCGGGCACTGATCAGGCCGTCAGGGGAGGATGTAGCGCTGTAGTCAAGAAGGAGCAGCGCGCGCGCCGCGCAATGCCCCCCCCCCCCCGCGGAAGTGTCAACTCTGTACGGGCGCGAGCCTCACCCCTCTGACCTACCCCCCCCCCCCCCGCCTCCGCCGCGCGTCAACGGCGTTTCTGTGGAAGTACAAGATGTCGTTTTGTTGGTACCCAGGCCCCTCGGTCCCCGTCCCGGTACCCCCCCATTTCGGACGTGTCGTGGGGTATTCCCGGAACGCCCTCCTCGAAGCCCCTCGGGTCCAGCGGGTTGCGTCGTGCTGCGCCGGGGGCCCTGTCCGTCAGGTGCAAGGCCGGCTTCTTCGGGAGGCAGTACTGTGATGAGTTGTCCAATGAGTTCCAGGAGGACCTTGCCCGGTACAATAAGCTGCGGTTGGAGTATTTGGAGTGCAAGGTACCGTGATCTGGAGGCCCACCCGTCTGCTCTGCTTTGCGTCGGATGCCGAGCGGTTCGGGGGCTGGGGGCAGAGGGTGTGGGTGACATATGCACTGGATAAACCGGATAAACCACCAACCCTCACCCAACCCTCACCCAACCCTCACCCAACCCTCACCCAACCCTCACCGAACCCGCACCCAACCCGCACCCAACCCTCACCCAACACTCACCCAACCCTCACCGAACCCGCACCCAACCCGCACCCAACCCTCACCCAACCCTCACCCAACCCTCACCCAACCCTCACCCAACCCTCACCCAACCCTCACCCAACCCTCACCCAACCCTCACCCAACCCTCACCCAACCCTCACCCAACCCTCACCCAACCCTCACCCAACCCTCACCCAACCCTCACCCAACCCTCACCCAACCCTCACCCAACCCTCACCCAACCCTCACCCAACCCTCACCCAACCCTCACCCAACCCTCACCCAACCCTCACCCACCCCCACACCAACCCTCACCCAACCCTCACCCAACCCTCACCCAACCCTCACCCAACCCTCACCCAACCCTCACCCAACGCTCCAACAACACGATTCAACGGTCTACTTCCGACACGTTCAAATCCACACAAATGCTGAGCTACAATTTTCCAGGTTTGGCCTCATCAAACATCTCAGGCCGTCGGCGGCCTGTCCATGGGGCTGGCGGGGGGAAGGGGCACGGCTCAGTTCGGGGACATGGAGGGGGATGATGGGGGTCTGGAGGAGCGCGGGGGCGATTGTGCGGATGCCAACACCCCGCCCCACGCAGGCAGCACCCACAGCGCACACTGCAGCGGGGCTTCAGCGGCAGGCCCACCTGCTGGGGGCTCAAGGAGACGCCAGTGGCAGGGGTGTATTAGAAGAGAGGAGGCATTCGCTGGGACTGTGACTGACCCACCCCCCACCGCCCTCCCCTTATTAGAAGAGAGGAGGGGGGCGGGTCTGGGACCCAAAAGTTTGTGTACCAGAAATGGCCCAAATCAGATTTTCCCGATGGTGAGTTTCGTTTTGTCCCACGATGGTCCCTTTGGTCTCGGGTTGGGGGGGGGGGGGATTCGGTTGGGGGGTACCAGCCCCCTCCTCCTGCGGTGGACGGCCATTGTAATACTTCCCTGGCCGCCACCGCGCAACCCACTCCGCGGCGCCTCCCCTCCGCTTGTTGAGCAGGCTTGCCCCTGCCACCAGCGAAGGCCGGCTCCTGTTTCTGGACAGAGCGCTGTAGCACATCGGCCTGCACGTATTGATGGGGCACGGGGCGTGTGGGTTTGCGTCCGACGGGTGTGTCATGAAGCAAATGGTTCTGCCTCGCCGGGGCTGACACATGAACACAACGTTGGCGAGATTCACTCATCAGATGCGCGTTGGGAAAATCTGACTGGGCCGTCCACCGCAGGAGGAGGGGGGTGGAACCCCCCACCCGGAGCCCCCCCCCCCCAACCCGAGACCAAAGGGACCATCGTGGGACAAAATGAAACTCACCATCGGGAAAATCTGATTTGGGCCATTTTTGGTACACAAACTTTTGGGTCCCAGACCCGCCCCCCCTCCTCTCTTCTAATAGGTGATTTGTACTGCTGCTTCTCGTGCTTTCACTGTTCCCCACTGAGTGCTGTACCAGGTGGTTTTCGCTGCGGGATCGGCTACCCATCGCCACCCGCCCCCCCTGCGCACGTAGTGCACGCAGCGTCGCAGTGCGCCGCCAGCCCACGGCGTGCGCCCGCGCGATCTGCGTTCGCGACTGCAGCGGCTTGCTGCTGCGCCACAGCCGGCCCTCGTCCCCCGGCGAATTTCAGGGCTCGCACCTTGGGGCTCCCCCCGTGAGCCTGGTGAGAGCAACCATCTCTTCAATCATTCACAAAGGCGTTTTGCCCGCGTGTGTGCGCCCGTTCGCGGCTGCGCTAAATAACATTTTCGTCCGCCGTCATGGCCTCCAACAACGACCTGGCGGCATCACTCGCGGCAGCCCTGCAGCCATCCATGGTTGCGATGGCTGCTGCCATAGTTGGGGTACTACAGCCCCAGTCCGCCCCCGCACAATCGGGGTCCGCCGCCGCCGTCGCCATCAATGTCGACGCGGCGTCCTCTCACCCCGGCCCTGCCGCTGCACCGCCCGCTGCAGCCGGGGCTCCGGCCGACCAACGGGCTGGCCCTGCCCCGCAAGGAGGGCACTGCCGTCGCCCGCGCTCCCGCAGCCGGCGCGCGGACTCCCCGCCCATACCTCCGCCCACTGCGGAGCAGCAGCAGGTCGATGCGCTGAGCCGCCAGCTGGCCGCGGTTCAGCAGCAACTGGCCGAGGCCCAGGCGGAAATTGCCCGCCTCCGCAGCGCCGGGGGCTGGCTGCAACGGCCGGCGCGCGCGCCGCCCTCGCGGCCGAACCCGCAGCCCGATCAGCCGGCGGCGCGGCCGGCTGCGCCGGAACGACGCCCGGACGGAGGCTGCGGCTGGACCTCCTGGACCAACCACCACAACGAGGTGGTGCAGTGGTATGTGCATGCGCGCCCCTGCACGTGCAAGGGGGTGATCCCCCGGGGCCCCCCAAACCCTTACAAGGGTGGCGCCCCGTGGGACCCCAGTGTGCAAGCGTGCCAGGATACGCGGCCCGTGGCCTGCACCTGGGCGATGGGCGCCCACGGCACTAGCTGGCTTCATGGCGGGCGCTGCGAGGGCCGCGCCGCATGCGAGGCCCGCCGTCCGCCCGCACCGAAAGATCTGCCCCCCCCCACGTACACCGCGCAGGCGTGGCTGGGCGTCCCACGGGACGAGCGTGCCGCGGTGGGGGCGGCTGTCCGCGCTTCTCTGGGGCTGGCAGAGGGCCCTCAGCGGAGCCCTCCCCCTTCTTCGGGGGACCATTCCTCGTATGCGGCCGCGATGCGCAGCCGCACCCAAGAGCGGCCGCCAGCCCAGCAGCGGCCACAGCCGCAACGGGTCGTCGGCGGTGCTGGTGGCGCCGCTGCCCAGGCCCGACCTGCTTCGGGCGCTCGGCCTCGCGTAGTGGTGCAGCCCGCCCCACAACGGCCGGGCACGTTGTCGGCGCCCCTGCAGCCAACGCCGGAGGCGCCGCTTCGCATATATCGCGGGGCGCCACGTGTCTCTGCGGTCCAGCCCGCCCGAAATTGGCGGGAGGCCGACTTTGCCCCCCTGCACGCGGAGGGCATACGCGAGATCGCCGCTGGCAAGGCGGTTGGGGACTGGCCAGTACCAGACCAGCCCTCCGTCTTCTCCGAGGTCGGCCTGCTAGGGCTGACGCTGGCGGGGGCCCACGCCAGGGCCGCCGAAATTCTTCAGACCTGGCCCCAGGTCGGCGCAGTGTCCGCGGTCATCTTGGTCCAGCGCGCGGGCCGCGGCAGCTGCTCCGTCCCGGCGCTTCTCCGGGCTGCGGGCCGCGAGCGCAACACATTGGACCTCTCTAGGGCAGCGTTGCACTGTCAGGCAGTGCCAGAGCGAGGCGCCTGGCAGTGCGAGACACCAGAGGAGGTCGACCCGTGCCCACCGGGGCACGTCCTCCGCTTGCAATGGCGGCGCGTGCCCGAGGGCGACGGCGACGACGCCGCCATGGGCGCACACGAGGGGGCCGCCGACGAGGACGGGGAGGCGGATCCGCCCCCCCCCGAGGGAGACAACGCGTCCATGCAGGCCGTCCGCCTCGCTGTCTGCGCCAATCCCGCGCTGCTGATTGCGCACGGGGAGTCTGCGTGGGCCCGCTCGTGGGTCCGAGAAAGGGTGCAGGCGTTTCTGGCGCCCTTGGTCGCACCCGTCGACGCAGCGCAGCTTCCGCTGACCGTCGCGCAGCGGGGGTCTGTCTACGAGGCGGCGACTGCTCTGCCGCATGCACAGGCCGCCGCGGCGCTGCGGGCCAGCGGCAAGGTGCTGGGGGTGATGTGCCGCCCTTGGCAGCGGGGGGAGGAGAGCCCTGTCCCCTCTCGCATGCTTTGGCTGACGCTCCCTGCGGCTTCCCGAGCGCCGCTGCCGGAGCTGTGGAAGCGGCTGACCGAGCAGCCGCAATTGGGCTCCTTCGGGGGGCTCATGGAGGGCGACTCCGCGGGGAGGGTGGGGGTGCGACTTTTTGGCACGGGCCCCATCGAGTCAGGGATCAGAGACCTGGTGGGGGAGGCTCTGGACGCGGCAGTACCCCCCCCACGCATTATCGTTCGGGTGGGGGGGTACGCCATTGGGTTTGGGTTGGCCTTCGGGAACTTTCAGGCCATCAGGGGGGAGATCCCCAAGGTTTTCGGGGATGCAGCGGGCAATGTGAGGGTCGTATCCTGTACGCACCTCACTGCCACAGGGCAGGAACGCCCCAAGTTCGACGTCACCCTGGAGGGCGTCGACGAGGGGTGGCCGGGGAAAACTCTGGCCCCCGCGGACTCCCGACTCCTCCCCAAGACGTGGGAGGTCCGCGGACTGACGCGGGTGCGTCATACGTACCGCGCGGTGGGCAGAACGGCCCAGGTACGACCCCCCCCACAGGCCGAGGGACAAGCTGGGGAGGCTGGGGGCAGTGGTGCAGACGCACCAATGGATGGGGTGGTTGGTGCGGCCGCCGCGGGCCCCGATGTGGCCCAGCCAGGGAGGGACGACCTGCTGTAGGGTACAGCCTGACCCCCCCTGTGACCTGGGCCCGGGAGGGACGTCCTGCTGCTGTGGGGTACAGCCTGACCCCCCCTGTGACCTCCGCCAGGGAGGGACGACGTGCTGTCGGTTACAGCCTGACCCCCCCCCCCCCTGTGATCTGGGCTAGGGAGGGACGACCTGCTGTAGGGTACAGCCTGACCCCCCCCTGTGACCTGGGCCAGGGAGGGACGACGTGCTGTCGGTTACAGCCTTAACCCCCCCCCCCCCCCTGTGATCTGGGCTAGGGAGGGACGACCTGCTGTAGGGTACAGCCTGACCCCCCCTGTGACCTGGGCCAGGGAGGGACGTCCTGCTGCTGTTGGGTACAGCCTGACCCCCTCTGTGACCTGGGCCAAGGGGGGACGACCTGCTGTTGGGCACCGCCTGGCCCCCTGTGTGACCTGGGCTGGCAGGGGCCGCTCCCTGCTCACATGTGGGGATATAGAGGCTAACCCAGGGCCGGGTGGATGGCGCTTGGTCGCCCTCCTCGCCTGGCTCTTACTGTGGGCACTTTCCCCTCTCTTGCTCCTTCCTCTCGCCCCCCTGCCTGCCACTGTTTGTCGCATGCAGGGAGCGCCTGGTATGTGCGTTGCACCTGCTCGTGCAGGTGCAAATCGCCCCTGCACCGCAGGCTGGGGAGCAAGGGGACCGTCCCTTTCCGTTCTGCAAATTTTACCAGAAGGTCGGACATTGAGCTTCTCTCGTGCGTCACCTGGCCGGGCCAGGTGGTGTCAAGGGTGCATTTCTGTGCATTTCAGATTTGCTGCATCCCAGGCACCCCACTGCTCCCTGCACCATGCAGAACACCTCAGTTTTTCGCAATTCCAGTCACGGGGGTTGCTCGTTTTGACGCGTACGCGCGTCGCCCGCGGGCGCAAGAGCCGCCGTTGGCTGCAGGTCTGGGTTCTTCCCCCCCCCCCCCCACCCCCCGGGGCAGATTGGGGAAGGGGGGGGCTTGGGGCAGTGCGGCGACATCCACCCCCACCCTGGGCCGGCATTGCTGCGGGTGGGGTTGGTGAACGTCACCTCTCTGCGTCACCACGTGGAGGAGGTGGCGGGGTGGGACCATGACGTGGTTCTGGTGCAGGAGACCAGACTCACCAAGGGGGGACAACGAGCTCTGCGGTCGCTGCTCCGGGAACGTGGGTGGAATGTTTTCTGGGGTGCCCCCTTGGAGTCCCGGGGGGGGGGGATGTGGGATGCCTCACCCGGGGGAGTGGCCATCCTCGTCCGCGCAGCGCTCACGGCTGAGGCCCCGCCGCTCCCTGGGCAACGGGAACGCGACCCGCTTGTCTGGGACTTGTGGACCTCTGCACGCTGGGTGCACGTGCGGCTGGCTCTGGGCGGCGGCTCCTCGGCGCTGCACCTCGTGTGCGTGTACGGGGTGTATGGAGATGACGCGCTCAACAGGGAGCTGTGGACCTCTGTGGCCGCCCACTTGGCGCGCCTGGGGAATGCGCCCTTGATCGTCGGGGCAGACTTCAATTTTCCGCTCGGCAACCTGGGGACGGCACCGGAGCCTCTGCTGGCGGCACTCCTGACGCGCCGCCTTGTGGACTTAGACTTGGAGTTCAACAAGTCACAAGAGGCCTGTGTGTGCCGGGTTTCCCCGACGGGGGCGAGTGAGGGCACTCGCATTGACGGGATACTCGCTGACCGGCGCGTCGCCACCTCGCTGGAGGACGTCCAGCCAGTGCGTGGCTCTGGCATTCCAGGGCACCGACCGGTGGTGTTCTCCCTGCGCCTATCGCGTGCCACACAGCGTGTGTGGCGGGCAGTCCGACCCCCAGTTGTGACGATACCGGAGAGGCCAGAGGAGCAGCGGAGGAATCTGGAGGACTGCCTCCTCTCGCCCCTCGCTGCTGACTGGGAGGCAGTGTTGGAGTCCGCGGATGTGGACGCAGTGTGGGCCTACTGGACGTGGGCCGCCGAGGAGGCATTGCTTGCTTTGTCGGACCCGGAGCTCCAACCGGAGCGGGTGGACCCTGCTTGCCCTCTGCCTGTCGCGCCGAGGGCTGCGCAGAGCACTACACAACGCGGCCGGGGCACGGGCGCGCTGGTGCGTCAGGTGCGGATGTGCCCCAGGCAGCAGCCCGTCACGGGCCTGCCAGAGACTGCGCCGCTTGCGCGCCTGCATGCGGCTGTTGGTGCGCTACGCCCCGTGCTCACCTGGCGGCGCACAGCCCCGGCACGTCCTCATGTGCCGCCAAGGGCGGTAGAGTAGGCTTGGCAGGGGGCCCGGCGCCGCATGCACGCGGTACGGGCGCTGCGCCTGCCGCGGTCCGATACGCTCCCAGATCTGCCACGGCTGGGAGAGGTGCCGATCCCGGCAGCAGAGCACCTAGAGGCGACCATTCGCGACCTGCAGCGCCTGGTCCGGGACCAGGCGCGCCGCGAGGACGCAGAGCGCGTCTCTGCGTGGAAGGCCTGGCTCGTCGAGGAGATGAGCGTGCGGCCGGGGGCCGTGTACCGCTGGCTTCGAGAGGAGGAGTTCTCCCCACCAGTGGTGTTCCTGGCTCGGCCGGATGGCACGCCGACAGGCAACGTCCAGGAAATGGACGAGTTGCTTCGGGCAGCATGGGGCCCGATCAACCGCAAGTATGCTGAGGCGCCCGAGCCCGATCCGGCGACCTTCCTTGCGCGGTACGGCCACCATTTAAGGCGGGTCCCCATGCTGCACAAGCCGTTGACCGGGGGGTACCTGCGCAAGCGACTACGGTTCATGCACCCCACGGCACTAGGTCTCGACGGCTGGTCCCTCAAGGACTTGAGGTCCCTCCCGCTCCGTCTGCTGGATTGGCTGGCCGAGCTGCTTACGCTCGTTGAGGTCACGGGCCGGTGGCCGGAGGTGCTTGCCCGTGGATACACTGCCTTGATCCCCAAGCCAGGGGAGGAGGGCCCACTTGGGACTAGGCCGTTAACTGTGCTGTCGGTTGTGTACCGACTCTGGGCGGGCACCCGCCTGTGGGAGGTCCTGCGCTGGCAGGAGACCTGGGCCCACCCGGAGGCCTATGGCTTCCGGCCGGCCCGCGGGGCGTTGGACGCCGCAGCAGTCACCCAAGTGCTGCTTGAGCTGTCCCGCCTAAAGGGATGGACCCCTTTTGGGGTCAACCTTGACTATGTCAAGTGTTTTGACCTGATCCCCCAGGCTGTCGTCCTGAGGGTAGGGCAGGAGCTCGGCATGGAGCCGGGCATCCTGCGGGCCTTGACGGGCATGTACCGCCAGCTGCGGCGGGCCTTCAAGGTCTCCGGATGCCTCGGGAGCTGGTGGCGTGCCACGAACGGCATCCTGCAAGGATGCCCTTTGAGCGTTATCCTCATCAATCTCCTGACCACAGTGTGGAAGATGGAGATTGATGAGATGCGACGCCACGTCGTGGTGGCAACAAGGGCACTCCCGCCAGTCCACGGGGACCAACCGGACATGGTGGTCCATCGGGGGGCCGGACGGGCAGCGCTGTGCCCCACTGGCTATGCGGATGACACGCAGGCCATGACCCGCACCTCCACGGGCGAGCAGCCTCAGTGGCTCCGGCCTCATATCTCCTGGGGGGCGGTGGTTGCGTGCACCCCCGCTGGCTGCGTCGTCGGCCACGACTTCACTGCCCTCCCCCTCTCCTACTATGGGCACGTCCCGCGGCGGGGGCGGGGGGCAGGGACGGGGGCGCTCGAGCCTCGCGGACGTTTTTGGCTCCATCTCGGCCGCGCTACTTGATGCGGCGCGGGCGGATGGGTCACAGGGTGACCCACCTCCGCCCCGCGAGCGGCAGGGGGCTGCAGGGTGGCTTCGGGATGGGCAGGGTCGAGGTGCCTCCCCACCCCCCAGCGACCAGGGGCAGCAGGGTGCTGCAGGACAGGGTCTGGGGCAGCAGGGTGCTGCAGCTCTTTCTGTGGTACAGGCACGGGGGCAGCCAGGGGCTGCTGTCCTGGATCAGGGGTGTCAGGGGGCTGCAGGGTGGGCACGGGATGGGCAGGGCAGAGGTGCCTCCCCACCCCTCAGCGATCAGGGGCAGCAGGGTGCTGCACGGCAGGGTCTGGGGCAGCAGGCTGCTGCGCCTCTTTCTGTGGTGCAGGCACAGGGGCAGCCAGAGGCTGCTGCCCTGGGTCAGGGGTGTCAGGGACAGGGCCAGGGTCAGGGACAGGGTGGTTCTGCTCCCCCCCCGGCGCGGCGCAGCCCCCCCCCCTCCCTCCGTGGGCGGGCAGGGCGGGCGCAGGAGCGCGGCAGTGCGACACGGGGGGGCAGGGCAGCGCGTGGGGCGGACCGTCAGGGGCGCCCCGCGCAACGCAGGAATGCGGCAGCCCGTCTGCCGCCCCGCGGGGGGGGGCTCTTGAGCCTGGGCTTCACTCGGCAAGTGCAGTCATCGGGAGGGGGGAGCGCCCAACCGCCCACAGCCGCACCTGCATCTGCGGGCGCGGATGGGGGAGCGCACAGCCCGCGATCTGGGCAGGGACGCTCCTCAGAGGATCCCACATAGGACGGAGGCCTAGGTCCTTCCGTCGCGCCGCGATACGCTGGGGGGGGCGGGGGGGTAAGGGCCTTATATATCTGTATACAGCTGTATATAGATGAGCTCTCACCCGCTAACCCTCTGAACCCCTCAATCGCACTAGCGTCCAGGACTTGAAAAGGCGAATGCCTCCTCTCTTCTAATACACCCCTGGGGGCGTCTCCTTGAGCCCCCAGCGGGTGGGCCTGCCGCTGAAGCCCCGCTGCGGTGTGCGCTGTGGGTGCTGCCCGCGTGGGGCGGGGTGTTGGCATCCGCATGATCGCCCCCGCGCGCTCCTCCAGACCCCCATCATCCCCAAACACAAACCGCTCAGGACGTGGTTCTCCTTTTTCGATGCTTGTGGGGCCTGTGGCTTGAAGATTCCGTCCGGCCCATGCATGCCCAAGGCAGACTATAGAGCGCGCCCATGAACACGATTGTTTCTTCGTTGCTCGAAACTCCCGGAATTCCCCTGTTTCCATGTCTGACCGACATCGACTTGCGATGGTCTGTGGACGGGTCACACCAGTGCACCCTGGCACTACCTGCGCTCTACACGTGTGCATACGAAGTCGTATTTGCTCCAGATGAGGCAATAGAAGCAGGTCACCAGCAAAGGGAGGGGAGGGGGGGGGGCGGACTGTTCGCCAAAAGGAAGAGGTCAGGGACGGGGGGATCCAGGCATCGGTGCCGGGATTGCTCCAATGCTCTCCTTCCTTCGTTGTTCAAGATGTGACAAGTTTGCCACCCCCTAAAGCCGGGCTTTCCCTCAAGTAATGTTGCAAGAAGGTCGGGAGGTTGGGCTAGATCACCTCGCAATCCAACAAGCAACACCGCTTCATGTAGCCGGGATTGTGAACAGCCAACAGCGGTTGGCGAGAAACTGACGGCGTTTTGGCACCACCCCAGCATGCGAGGCGCCCTGCAACACACACCGTTGCATGCCGGTACTCTGTCAGCATTTGTGATATTCCATTTCTGGTAATCACCAAAATCGCTGTAGAGGCCCAGCACACCGTTGCGGTCCTCGAGATTCTTGCCCCTGTGGCTCCTCACGCAGAATTGTCCATCTCCAGCGTCTATCAGTATCCAGTGTTGGTTGGGATGAAGCCCGTTGTGACTGTCTCCATCCTCGGGATGATGGCTCACGGGATGATGGCACCCGGGATAACACCCAAGGGTACCGCCTTGATCCCGGAGATAACTGCCCCCGCGGCTTTCAATCGCGTACCTGCCAAACCGAACCGGCATAAGCCTCCACTGTTGGGGGGGGTCGAGATAAGCCGCTGGTCGGCCGGCGGTTTGTTGACACCAACACCGACGTCGGCTGGGCCTCGGTTTGGGTTGAGTCGCCGTTAGTTAGCGGAAACCGGAGCACTCACCACAACTGGCAGCTGGCATCAGCAAACGCCCTTTAACACATTTGGGACTTCCTCCAACATGACTGGAAGTGATGTTTACCGATCAAGCGCGCGTGCCATGAGCCTCCAAACGAGGGTCCAGGTCACCACTGCCGCTCTCTAGGCCAAGAATGAGCGGATGGAGAGGGACTATGAAGAGCAGTTGAAGATCTGGCGCAATCCGCCGCCGGTGCAGTGCACAGACCAGAACCAGGAGTACCAGCGGCAGAAGGTGCAGTGGGACCACAAAGTGAAGTTGTACGACCAGTGCCTCGTCAAGCGCGAGGAGGCGGTGCGGAAGTTCGAGCAGGCGCACAGGGGCTGGGAGGGGGACAAGATGGCGTGGGAGAAGGAGCAGACGTGGGCCACTGTGCAGGGGGCGGAGCACTACCTGCACTACAAGTTCCTGAACCAGGTGTCTCCCCTGCGGGTGTTGTGTGGCCGGGGCTCTGGGGCCTATGCGTTTTAACCCCTCCCCCCACCCCCCCTCACCACCCCTCACCCCCCCCCCACCCCCCACCACCCCCCACCCCCCCCCACCACACCCCTCACCACCCCTCACCCCCCCCCCACCCCTCACCACCCCCCACCACCCCCCCCACCACCCCTCACCACCCCATTGACAAATAGAATGGTCAGATACCTAGTTGCAGATGCACCGCATTTCACTCTTTGCTTCCTCTTCTTCCTCCTCTTCCTCCATTTCTTCATGGGACTTTCGCTTGCCCTTGCTCGGCTTGGCCTTCGGCTTTGGCTTGGGCTTGGCCTTCTTCTTCTGGATGGCATAAGGCCACCACTGCAGCCAACAGTGCGCTGTGATGGCACTTCTCTTGCTTGCCTCACCACCCCTGGTGACCTGGCACCAGCATAACAGCCCTCAGGATGGTAGCCGTGGGACGGCTTGCCCACATGCATCGCCAAGCACCGCCCCAAAGATGTCGGCTGCAAAAATAATACGACACTACCGCCCTCGTGCGTGGCGCTTCGCAAGGCTCATGCGACGCTATGCAACGGCCATGCCACGGTCTTTCAGCGCCGTGCTCGAGTCATGCAACGCGGCGCAAGGCAACCCAACAGCCACGTACCGCCGCACAAGGGCCCCACAACGCCGTGCACCGCCCTGCAGCGCCTTTCAGGGCGCGGGTGTCCGTGCCGCTGTGAAGTTGAGTGTTGGTACCATGTGAATGACTGCGTTTTTTAGGGGTGTGAGGGTAGGTGCCGCTGTGGGCGTGCGGATGTGCTGGGGCTGAGTATGGGGGTTGCACTTGGGTTGCGACGGGCCCTGCAATCCACTCGAAACCACGCTAACACGAACAACAGTGGCCACGCAGAGGCCCACGTTTTCCTGAATCTCCGCGCCGACTTCGGCGTGACTGCCCTCGAAACACTGATTGACTGACACAAAAGCGGCCCCAGAAGCGGTTAGGCAGGCGGTTGGAGGAGGTTGCCGAAGCCGCCGGGGGTGGTTACTGTCGGTTACAAAGCTGGCACTTGGCGTCAGGGAGACAGGGCTGGGCGTTGGCTGGGCGCCCTAGAGGGGTTAGGGGGGGGTGGCCCCCCCTCCCTTCCAATGCATCCCTGCACGGGGGCCTCCTCCTTCTCGTCCCTTCCCTTCTATTGCATCCCTCGCCCCGTGCCGGGGACCGTGAGGCAGGCCCCGGAGCCATCCCACAGCCCCCTTTGCACGGCCGTTCCCGCGTGCCCCCCCCCCCCCCCTCCCCCGTGCGCAGGTGGTGGAGCAGGGGCTGGTCAAGAGCCTGGACGAGTACGAGCAGCACCTGTCGGAGGCGGACATCCACAGCGTCCGCACCGCCCTCGACGCCACTCCCGCCGACCCGCGGGCCGCCGGATCCGCGGGCCCGGCGGCCCCCGCCGAAGCGGAAGAGGGGCCCTCGGGCGGTTAGGCCTGAGTGCGTTTCGTTCGTGGGGGACCGCCCCCCCCCCCCCCCTCCCGCAGACCCATCACAAGGACCATCGCCCTCGCGGCTGCGGGCGGAGGCCGAGGGTGCCCTGGGGCGATCAGCGCCCCGAGGGTGTCCGAGCATCCGCCCCGTGCCCGTGGGCATTTCCCAGGGGCTATGGATGCGGGGGCTATGGATGCGGGGGCTATGGATGCGGGGGCTATGAATGCGGGGGCTATGGATGCGGGGGCTATGAATGCGGGGGCTATTTACCCTGTTCGCCCCCATTTCCCCCTACTGCCCCCCATTTCCCCCCATTTCCCCCCATTTCCCCCCATTTCCCCCCATTTCCCCCCATTTCCCCCCATTTCCTCCCCAAATCCTCCCCATTTCCTCCCCATTTCCCCTGTTTTCCCCATTTTTTCAGACCCCCAAATCCGGGTTCGGTGGTTCGGTGGTTCGGTGAGTTTGGTCAGTCCGGTGGCGGTGAGCGCGAATGCCTCTGCGGATTGATATCGAGGCCAAACCGGACCTGAACAAGGCCACACTCAGTCCCGATTCCGGAGTGCGTTGCTTATGTCCCTCTTCTTCCATCGGGAGGAGGCCCCGCCCGCTTCCCTGAGCCTTAGCCTTCATCGTCCAGCCCCCGAAGCCTCGGAGGCCTCTGCCCCGCCTCCCCCCGCCAAAAGGCCGTGGGCACCTCCTCAACCCCATCTCTCGTCCGTCTGCCGACGCCCACGCGGCCGCGCGTGCCCAAACGGCGGCTGAGAACCGACGACGGACCGAGAGCACCGCCTCCGCTCGCTCGCCCTTTGGGAAGACAGCGGGGCCGCCTGCTTTCGGTTCGATCCAACAGCAAAACGAATGCCCCCAAAGCCCCCCCCCCCCCCCCACCCGTGTTTTACCGGGCCTCACGGAGGCGTGCCTCACCGACTGTTGTGCGGCGGCCCCCCGAGGCGACCCAAGGGACAAGTGCAGTCCGTACTTTTTCATAATTTCCGTGATTTCTCTGTAACTTTTGTAATGTTTACCATTTTTGGGGGTGACTTTCTTTGAACACAAAAGGACATGCAGCGGCTCTTCTCTTCGTGAGCCCACTTCTGATGACAGGCAAAGCACCCCCCAGCCTCGCCGTATTTTTTCGTAATATTTTTCGGGGTTTGCCGCAAAAATCGTGATCCGTCCCTGTCCCTGGCCGCTACGGTCCCCTTCGCCTGCGACACCACCGACAACGCGTGCCTCAGTCCGTCCCCCTCGGGCCTGTTCACACAAACCGCGTACCAACGGGCCCATGACCGTCGCGCCGAACTGCCCCTCCGGAGCGGGCCCATGCCGCGATGGCCGGCCTCTGCCCCCCGCCCTCCGAGGGCGGGCGGGGGTGTGTGTGGGTGCCGCTCGCCCCCCTCCCCAAGTCAAGCGCTTTGCGGCGAGGGCGAGGGGGTGTCGGTGTGGCGGTGCGCGCCTCGAACAAGCCACTGAATGCGGAGGCCGGGCCTCTACTTGACCCACCCCCGCCACTTGGCCCCCCGTCGTGGGCTGAGCGGTGTCCGCCGTCCTTGGGCTGATGCCGCAATCCCTGCAATCGACCGATGGGGGGCAGGGGGGGGGGCGCGTTTGCGTGTCGGTCTGGACCCCCCCGCCCCTCACGCCCCCTTCAGCAACGTCAATGGGGGGGGGGGGGGAGTAGGTCGGTGTTGCGGGGGGGGTACGTTCCCCCAAAACCCGCGCTCGCTCCGGGAGCTTCATCGGTGCGCCTGCCCCAGACCTCCGGCGTCCTGTCGTCACTCATCGTCACTCATCGTCAACGGCGTGTTCGCTCCCGCTTCTGCGCGTTCAAAGCGCTCAGAACTTGAGAGGGAACTCAAGACATGCCCCCCCCCCCCAAACAAAAACAAGCCGAAAATCTTCAATGTCCCCCTCCGGAGCCCCCCCCCCCCCGGCTCATACCGCGGGTGTTGGGAGCCAGAACTGAATTGAGACGCCCCCAGTGGAGAGCAGTGGGGGAGGGGGGGGGGGGCATCGAGTCTCCAGAACGAGGGCCAGACCCGCTGTTCTCTGTTGCTCATGGCCGTCACACCACAATTGTAAAGAAGAGACGGGGTTCCTCTGGAGGCCGGGTGGCCTCACGCATTGCGAGGCCAACGAAGAGTGAAAGTGGACGCGGCCCGCCACTATTCTATGGACCGGAGATGAGTCAGCGGACCTGGATGACTGGAACGGAAACCACTGCGACCAAAGACCATCGGTGGCCCCAAAGAGGCGCACGTTGTCTTTAACTTCGGATTCCCGCGCCGACTCATTTCCAACACAAAAAACACGCGGTGATGTTGAGGCGGCGGCGCTCACTGGCGTACCCCCCGCCCCCCGTGTCTAAAGAATGCCCTGTCCAACGAACACTTCCGTTCCGACCGTCATTTTTTTGGGACTCAATGAGGGACTGGGTTTAGGTACTGAATTAATTACGTACCGAACACCGTGTCCAACGAATATTCTTGTTCGGACTGTATTTCCTGAGGACTTCATTGTTCACTAGACACGGGGGGGGGGCGTACCCCTGTGCCAGTGACGGTGACGCAGGCTCGGGAGCTGGTACAGAGCTCCATTGGGGTACCACTGCTGACGTGTCGGGGGCAGCGTGAGGGTGCGGTTGTGGGGCGTGGCGAATGTATGTGCAGCCTCGCGCGCATGCCCAAGGGGATGGGCGTGTGGGCCCGGGTGGGTGGCCGCGGATGGCACACCGCCCGCCGACCCCCAACCGTGAATTCCAACCCCAGACCATCCCGTGACCGTGTCCCAGTGCCAATTCCGGGCGGTGTGTGTTTCCTCTCGGGGCCTGTCTGTCCTCTGAGGCCCCTTCTTTGAATCCCTTCCGTAGCGGATTGCCGGCCCTCTACGGCCTGCCTCAGGGCACCTTCCGGCTGTCAGCATGTGTGTGTGTCTGTGTCCCAAGGGGGTGCATGCAGTGGGACCGCACGCAGTCCGCCCAATGTCGTCCCGGTGGTGTAGACTCCCGCAGCCCGTTCGCTTGCCGACCCTCCGCTCCGTGTCCAGCCACCTGCCGATCCCCATCCTCTGACCACCCGAGGGCTCTGCTGCAGCACCGCAGGGCGCCTTGAAAGCCCCCGTTGCATGTGGGCTCCACATTTGCTGTTCACGTGTGGGGTCACATTGCAACTGGGGTGAGTCTTTTAGTGGATGGGATTTTTTTTGAAGTTGAAAAACGTTGTCTCAGGGGTGCCTTCAGCGCAGTGCGCACACACTGCTCGCAGACTTTGTGTACCGCAAGCACCGCGTAATGCGCGCACAGTGCGCTTATTTGGACGGCACTTATTTGGACGGCTGGTTGTACTAGAAACCCATAATTTGTGATACTAGGGGCAGAATTGTTGTTTGACTACAGGGTTTTGATGCTTTCTTCGCATTGGGGATATGGCATATTTGGTTTTTCACCCAATTTCACCCTATTTCACCTATATTCTGCCTTTTTCACAGATTGTTTGCTCATTTTCGCCACATGTTCTCCTTTCTAGGTTGATTTCTCCCCGCTATGGGGACCTTCGTTTTCCTGCTAGTGGTTTACTGACTAGCTCTCATACTCTAGTTTCCTCTGTTGGGCTTGGCACCCCAACTGGTCTATGTACACCTGCCTATGCTGGTTGCAGTCCCTTCATACCCAGGACATTCTCTTCCCCATTCTACTTTGCGGTGAGAGAGAGAAAGATAGAGAGATGTTCCCAGAATTTGAGACAACCCCAACTCACTGCACTGAAATCGCTGGTGAATATGGATCCTGATGAAAGCGATCCTAGTGATCTCATTATGAAAGGGTGCAAAAACAAGTATGTTAAGTCAAATAGACCTTGAAAAGATGTCAAGATTTTGGCGAAGTCTTGATGGCTCTACCCCTCGTTGGAAACCCTATACCCGATGTTTGAGAGCCACCTTAGCGTGAGAAAAGATATCAAGGTGTTTATGACCTGTTCTATTTTGCCTGTCATGTTAGGGGAAGGGAAGGTAGCGCTCAGCTGTGTCCAGCTAGGGTAGCTGGGGTGGCCTAATTTTGAGGGCGTTAGGAAAGGATGTGTCTATGGCTTTTTTGGGGGGGGGGGTTAGACTAAAAGAATTCCCCGTTCGTCCGCCATTGTTGTCTGTTACCCTCCAACCGCCGTCAGTTACCCTCCAACCGCCGTCCTTTACCTTCCAACCGCCATCACTGACCCTCCAACCACCGATGTTTACCCTCCCACTGCTGCGGGTTGCTCTGCCACCCCCATCCACCTAAATATTGAGCCAGCTACTGGACGGCCCGAGTTTTTTTTTATAAATTAAGAAACGCCCTGAACTGGGCAGGACAGAGCCTCTGTTATGGATCACTGGGCAGCACTGACCCTTGCCTGACCGACCGGTCCTCCCCAACATCACCCCCTGCGTCACTTATAATCCACGCAGGTCGCCTCTGTGACGACTTTGTTGTACATGGTATTTGGATGACCCCTGCAATTGTACATAGTATTCGGATGACCCCCGCAATGCCCCCTTCCTCATGTCTCTCCGCACCGCGCTCCTTCACAGCAGCGTGCAAGCATGCAGGAGGGGATGCAGGATGCAGCAGTCAGGGTTATGACAGGGTGGAGCCTGTGCTAGTGCTTGCGCCGAAGGTCGGTGAGTTGCCTTGGCCCTATTCCTGTCAATGTGGCTCTCAGGGCACGTTGCCCGAGTCATCAGTGCCCCCCCCCACCCCGAAAAAAATAGGGTGATAAGCCCACTGCCAACCCTGCAGGAGGTGGTGTATCACCCCCCTTTGGGGAGGTTGATGACAGATTTAATTAGTAAATGGTGGTAGGAACCGATGAAACCTGTCATATAATAATGCAACCCGCTTGGGAACTTTAAACAGTTGGTGCAGGTCGTTTGGAGCCTGCTATTGCCGAGCTGTGGTAAAGAGATAGTGGGAATAAAGGTAGGTGTGGGGATGCTTGAACAATGTTGTACGAGTATGCACAAAGCCAATAGGCAGGTTCTGAGGTGGTCATGTCACCAAGCGAGCACCAATGGTTGAAGCATGCTGCAGCATGCCGCTGCACCTGTTTTTGGGGCCTGTTGGTGGGGGTTTTGAAGCATTCTGCAGCATGCCGCAGCCCACTGAAAATTGCTTTGGGGCTTTTGGGGGGGGAAAATATCGGACCAAAATATCAATCCCATCCCTGTGCCATCATTTGTCAGAGATAGAAAGTACTCTGGTGCTTAAATGGTGCATCTGTGAATGAGAGGCCTCTCCTTGGAGTGGCAATCTGCAACGACCCTGGCAGGGGCAGGGGCACATAGCCCAACCTTTTCTTTTTCTTTTTCTTTTTTGCTGTGCTGTACTTTGACAGATCCTTGTTTTCTTCACTTTGTCTTCTGATGTGTACTGTTGAACCCAGTGAGGAGGGGACAACACAACCCAAGAGCAACAAGGAGACAGCCAGGAGTACTACAGACTGTTTGCAGTTGGCAATTGGAGAAGGCATCGGGCAGTACCTATGTTGTATAGACACCCAGGGTGAAGGTCAAAGTGGGAAATTGTATTGTACTTTATGTGCAGTTGGGTTGTCATCAAAGGGTGCCATCTTGAAGGACCACGCTTTGGCTAAAAACAAGAAACAACCAAATGGTTCCTGTGCCCGCTAGCCTCAGGTTAGGGTTAGGTTTCAAGTTCCGGGAATTTTGGGTACCCCCCACCTACGGCTTGAAGCATGCCGCAGCATGCCACAGCACAGCAAGTTTTTCTTGGGGACTGTTGCTGCTTGGTCATGTGTGCATGCATCACCTTTCCATCACCGTAGGTGGTGTGAAGCCACGAGGCGACACACATATGTTTCATGGTGCATACATCCAGCGGTCCACAGTATGCTGCTTGGTCTGGGCTAGGATGGGGCGTGATCTCACGCGCGTGACCTTGGGGGAACGTTAGCGCGCCGGGCGCGCGCCGGGCATCTTTTGTGACCCGTGCCCTACCGGTGGACTGTTGCCGTTGATATTTTGGGCAACATTATTTGGATTTGCCCCTTGGCCCCCGGGACATCAGCAGATGTTTTGATTTGGGATGGGTATGGACCTTCTCGTACCCAAGGTGATTTCTTTGATTTCGAAGTTGGGGGCCATGATGGTGCTTATAAAGGCCGGATTCATGTCATTGTGCCATTCATTGGAAGAAAGAATGGCACTTTGACAGCCCGCCAACAATGTTACAATGACGTGCATGGGTGGTATAGGGCACGCATTGAGCAGCTGTTTGCTCAGTCGTGGCACGCAAGATGAGGCAGAGGATGAGGCAGAAGTGTGTGTGTTGTGTTGCCAGAAGCACTCCACCGTCACAGTTTGTGATGAGTGTAAGGAGCATGTATTGACACCCACAATTGTGGGACCAATGTTGTTTGTTAAGCACAATACAGATGACAGTTGGAGTTGCTGAATTCACAGATATTGCTTTATTATGCAACGTGCTTTGTAGGGAAGGTGTGCAGTGCAACGTGGTCTACTTGGGGGGCTTCTCCATGAGGGGGTAAATCTGGGGCTGAAGTCGGGATAGTTAATAGAAAAGTAGCGCGCTGGGCGCGCGCAGGGCGCGCGCCGGGCAAACATTCCCCCCTTGCGGAAGGTAGGAGCAGTGAGGGATGCACTCTCTAGACTGCTTTGTACCTCACAAGCTGTGCCTCCCTTGGTGATGGTGTGCGCACCGTGGTGCAGAAAGGCAGGATTAAGACATACCCAGACATACCCGTTCCCCGTATGTTAACGGCACACCATCCCTGAAGTAGCCCAATCCACGAAAAAGGGGGGAAAGGGGGTCAAGTTGGGAAACTTTGGATTCTGGGTGGAAAAGTGGGGAATTTGGCCCTGAAATGTTCAAAAAAAATCGTTTGCGGCGGCAATAGGGCACTGGGGGGGTGGGGAGAATTGGTGAAAGCTTCCAAGGAAAAATGTCGGAAAATGGGGGAAATGAGGGAAATTGGGGGTAATTTGTTGATTTTTGTGGAAACTGGGGGAAATCTGGTTTGAAAACCCCAAAAATGCCACTTTAGGTTGGTAGGTTGGGGGCGGGGGTGGTGTACTGGGCAGCGCAATGGAGGAAAAATGGGGTGAAATGGGGGAAAAGGGTGGAATTTATTTATCCAACTTGTTCCCCCTTATTCCCTCCATTTCCCCCCACTTCCACCCCGCCCTCCTCCATTTTTCTTGGGGCCGGGTACGTTGTGGGCACGTTGGTGGGTGTGCTGCCTGCCACCTGGTCTAGGTATTTCTAACGCCCGGAAAGGCGCCTATCGGCATTGAACATGTTCTTTCTTGTTTGACTGTGACTAACAAGGAGGCTGCAACTTAGCCACTGTTGGGGATGTGTTGTTTTCACCAACCATTTGTGTATGTGTGTTTGCTGCCCGTTTTATTTGGGGGGGAGGGGGGGCAGCCCCTAATTGGATTCACAGCTATCGGCAAGTTTGACCTCGTCATGTGCTGCCTGTCCTCAGAGTTGGAAAGCCGTTTTTCGTAGTTTTGCACGCAATCCCGGGCACATTTGGGGTGCATTTCTTTTGATTTTTGCGATTCATGGCTGAAAAATGGCAATATCAGGGTTCTGGCTTGCAGCCAAGGGACTGAAACTGATCATATTTCCAAGTTGGCACTGAGAGAAGGCCAAACGCAAGGCCCCTAAGTTGCTCAAGGGGCATTGTGCGCTCTGTGCAAATCCAGCCACTTGGATCCCCCAACCCTGGAGTTATGTGGCATGCTTCATCCAAGGGTAGATGGCCACTGCAAAGGATATGGCCAACTTGGACCATACACATGGGTATTTCTACACGCAGCCTGGTATTATTTAATGGCAGTTTTTGGTGTGAGCATGTGGGGAGTTCGTTGGTTGGTAAACACATCCCCATGATTGGTGCTCTCTGCATGTTGCACACAAAACCCCCCTTTGTTTGTTGGGTAAGGGAAACAACTTCCTGTAATTCCTACAACAATTTCAGGTGAGGTTAGAGTTTCCGTTGTGTAGGCAGGGGGGGGGGGTTTGAGCCGCCCCCCGAAAGTGGGCCCGTGGCTCAATTCACAAGGCCTGTTGTAGGCACAAAAGAAGAAGGAGCCGAAGGTGCTTGGGCAATTTTCTCAAACCTGAATTGACGGGGCCAGAGTGAGTCACAACGCGAATTGTGGTGCGACACGTGGGACAAATGTTCTGATGTTCTGATGTCATAAAGGCATCTCCCTCAAACTACCTTTATCCTCACTCAGAGGCAGAATACGGTGTTTTAAGGTTAGCATGTGCCTTTAGGTTGTAGCTGACACCACAACCCGAAAAAGGTACAACAAATGGGCTGTGAGAGGGAACGTTAGCGTGCCAGGCGCGCCGGGCAAAGTTTCCCCCTATTTCCCCCAAGTCCACATGTTTGAGCTGTTGTAGATGACCCAAGCACCGCCCCAGCAGATGATTGTGAAGATGACGAAGAAAGTGTTTGTGCTTTGTGTTGTCACAAACACACTGCCACGGCTTGTGGACAGTGCAATGAGAAGTATTGTGCTGCTTGTAGTGACCCTCACACTTTGCACCCCGACTCTCTACCCCTTCCTTACCTCTTTGAACCTCTTTGAACATGTCACGATATTTGTGCACGGGGGTCCTGGGCCCGAGGAGGGAGTAATGTTTGGGGGTAAAGCATTGGGATAGATGGTTGGAACATTGATGTGGGTGCGTTGGGCGCACACTGGGCAAGCGTTACCTCTGAGGGATAGGCCACTCCAACGTACAAGCACAGAGATGTTTCAGTGGCTGTAGTGATGGATTCATCATATGTACATGATCCCTGAAGTGGAACGCCTGGGACACATTGCATTGCACATGTGGGGCCCTCGTTCGTACTGTATGCCCTGCTCTTTGATCCAGGCTGTCGCCCCAGAGCTCATTTTGAACTTGGTGTGCCAGACACAAAAGAAAAAAGAAATGCCCTGAAGTTTCCCCGATCCTGCGGCAGGTGGGGGTGGCCTCACGGAGGGCATCATTCGTAGTTGAATTTTCCCAAGCCTTGTGCCCCCTCTGAGTGAGGATGGCGAGCGCAACAATGAGAGTCTCTCAAACCATACATTCTGTCACAGTTTCAGAAAGGCTCTCACAGGACCAGACAGTACATGTTAAAAACACAAAAGAAAAAAGAAATGCCCTGAAGCGGAAGGCTAACGGCTGGGTCACAGCTCGAACCTGTAATTAACGTACATCTGTGGGATGAGATCCTGGATGCACAACGGCTTCCATTTTCTGAGTGTCTATTTTTCTGTTTCAACGCTATTCTGCGATTGCCCCTTCCATCTCAGGACCGGTGGGCTGTACCACCCTGTGCTTGGCCTCGCATCTCACCCCCAGCTGTACGTGCTGCGGAGTGCTGCGCGTGCCATGTGATGTCGCATGTCAGTTTCTCGGAGGGGCTATGGAACGACGCGGTGTGCTCTTCGTCAGGGCTGGAGGACCATCTGGTGGGCAGCGGTGCCGGTGTCAACCATTTCACATCAATCGACTCCGACCTGGACACGCGTAACATGCAGTTCCAAGACACAGCCTCGAAGGATGGGGACTCCCGCCGGGCATCGTTCTCGGAGATTCATGGGGATGCGGTCGACAGTCGGGCCCTCCCCAGCGATGGAACGGCCACCTCCGTGAGTCATCACGCGAGGGCACGGAAGTACAGTCAGAACATCAGGGGCGACTCCGACAGTGCGGACGATGCGGTGTGGCACAGCGTGCCCAACAGGGCCAGCGGGGACAGCGTCGAGTTCACCAACGTGTTTCCGTCCGTGCCCCTCGACGCCGCCCCCGATGAGTTCGACGCCATTGACTTTGAACAACCGATGGTCTGTCGCGTGTTCCAGGATCCGTCTGCGTGCGCTGGCCACGATGCGCTGACGCCCCCGTCGGATATTGAAGCAGCCGAAATCGAAGACGGAGGCACAGGCGACACCCGCGGACCTGCTGTCCAGCAGTGGCTTGGGATGGTCGAGAACAACGCCGATGCGGCCGGGAGGCATGTCCCGGACCCCGTTGAGGGTGTGCAGTGGGGCGATGTTGGATCCCCGGCCCCGCAGGTCGCGCACGACTTTCAGTTCGCGGAAGCGACCATTTGTGATGCGTCCGGTGAACCGCAGCCCGGGCCCCCCCGGCGGTTTGAGCGGTCGGGGAGCGAGAGTACGTCAGGGGACGACAGCCCCTGCGGTGACGCACGGGGTGGCGAGGGGCTGGCCTTCGGCACGAAAAAGAAGGTCCGTAGCCCCGCGAGTCCGGGCAACAACAACACTCGTGGCCCATTTCCTGCAGCGGAGGTTTCAGAGCCCGCCCCGAGCACACGCCACGACTCTCCAGCCCCCGATCCCACCAGCACCAGCACCGCGCTGCTCCCAACCCAATCCCAAGGCAGTGGTCAGTCGGTCGCACGCGCCACACAACCGCCCTCCCCGACCCCCGTCGCAGAACCCGCGGCCCCCACGCCGCTCCCGGTCCGCACCACCCGCCACGGCTCGCTGGCCTCCTCAAAGGACTCGCACAGTTCGCGGGGGTCGGGCGGCGGCGCCCGTCCCCGGATGGCCCCGCCCGCGGCGCCCGCCGGGGCCGGTCCCCCGCCCCCTGCCCCCCACGTCGGCGGCGGCAGCCCCCGCCGCGCCCCGGACCCCCGGCGCAGCTCCCTGGTCTCCACCGACAGCTGCAGTAGCCTCGGGGTGGACGAGGTGCTGGCCCGGGCCGCGTACTTCGTGGGGGAGCATGAGTCCCGCCGCTCGCGGCTGGAGGCACAGCCGCCCCCCCGCGCGCGCGACCTGACCCCCGTGCCCGCCCCGAGCAGCCCCGGCAGAGACGCGGTGCCGGTGGCGCCGGACCCCCCCTTTGGGCCGCTCCGGTCCCCCGAGGCCGCCGGGCCTGCCTCGCCGGCGGTGCCGCATCTGGACCTCTCCCAAACCGCCCGATCGCTTGCGGGGGACATGGCGGCGGCCCCGGGCAGTCCCGGCACCGGCCCCGCGTCCGCCGCGACGCGCGCGGCCGCGCGGAGCCCCGACGGCGCGGCGGCCCTGCGCAGCGCCCGGACCCGACAGCCGAGCACCGGCCCCGGCGCCGCGGTGCAGACGCCGTCGGGCTCCTTCGAGGGGTCCTCGAGAGGGTCGAGTCTGTCCTGCATCGAGCAGTCCTCGGCCCCCGAGGCCACCTCGACGTCGACCCAAGACATTTCTCCGGTGCTGACCTCGGACTCCGGCTGCTCAAAGGCGCCCCGGGGGCGTGGGCAGCCGCCGCAAAGGCAGCGCTCGGCCACGCCCCAAGCGGACTCTTGGGGTGCGCGCGACCGGCGGCAGGAACGTCCGGTCGCGAAGCCGACGGGCCCGAGGCGGCAGCGCTCCGCCACACCTCCGCCGGCGTCCCAAGACCCGAGGCAGCGCTCCGCCACACCTCCGCCGGCGTCCCAAGACGTGAGGCAGCGGAGGCAGCGCTCCGCCACACCCCAGCCCGTGTCCCACGCCTCTGCCACACCCGCCCGTGTCCCGCAGGGGCAGGACCCGACGCCCCGGAAGAGTGCAGGGCCGCAGTGCGCAGGCGGCACCGGCGGTCACAAATGCCGGCGGGCGCCCACTTGGCTGTGTCAGGATTGTGTGCGGAGCTACTGCGACGAGTGCCTGGAGCTGGTCCATCTCGACCCCGCGATGCAGGGGCACGTGCATTTCCAGTGGCTGCCCCAGCGCTCACGATCCGCTTCCCCCTCAACGAGGGTCAAAACGTCCGCGGCTCCTGCCCCAAGCAACAGCCGGGCTGCAGGCAAACCGCTGCACCCGTCGGAGGTTGACTCCGCCCTCTTAAATGTCACTGCGCGAGCGTCCGTGGCCGTGCACGCCATACAGGCCCAGCGCGTGGCCGCACTCCAGATCGCCCGGCAGGCGCGTGCGCACGAGCGCGACTCGGCGCGTTGCACGAGGCGGGCCTCTGTCGAGGCCGCGTGCGCAGCCCGCGCGGCGCAGGATGCCGCGGCGGTCGCGCACGCCGTGCGGCGCAGCGCCACGCGCCCCCTGGGGCTGGGCCCTGGCACGTGCCCCGGCACTGCGGGGCTCGTGCGCGCGAGCGCTGTCGCGGCAGAGGCTGCGAAGCAGGCGGCGTCCGGCGCCAGCGCGGCCCTCGTAGCAGCAGGACGACGGAATAGGCAGGCACAGAAGCGGGTGCTGCGGTCAGCGCACGATGTGGAGACCCTGACGGCGCAGATTCGTGCCATGCGGACGGTGTTGGACACTGCCAGAACTGTCCGGCTTGTCGAAGACCCAAGCGACAGCAGAGGCTGTGGGGGACAGGCTATGGCTTGACAATGCGCGAAGGGCAACAAAACCCACGTGCTCTGCCCTGTCCTGCCCCGTGCTGTCCTCTGTTGCCCTGGCGTCCCCCTTTCGTGCCCTGTCGTATCTGTTCTTGTCCGGTCGGGTCGAGTCCTGTCTTCTCCAAGACGATGCACCGTAGCAGTATCCCGTCATGCTTTTTTTCCAGGGGTTACTGGGAGAAGGGGTTCTCTGCGTGCTTATGCATTTTGAGCCCTTTCAGGCTGAAAACCAAGAAATTGCAATTTTCTCTGCTGGGTGCATAGCTATTAGGGTGGTCAAGTTTTTCTGGTGGTAGCTTACAGAAGGAGCTGCGTTGATGAAATGATGAACGATGGTAATGATGTTTGTGGGTATGCATTTGTAGGGTGAGTTTTTGTGCTATGGGTTGCCTGACCCCACAGCGTTGACCCTCAGCCTGAAAAGATTTGCTTTTGTGTTGTTGTTGTTGTGGTGGTGGTGGTGGTGTCAGAGGTCACTCTGGGACGTACAAGTGGCGTTATCATGAAGTCCAGAGTCTGCCCCTAACTTCTTAACCTCCCAGAGTTGTGTTGCCATGCGACCAGTCCTGGAGATAGAGTGTATCCCAAAACTTGTAATTATTGTATCCGACTGTATCCCAGGCTTTAGAAGTGTGTGTCCAATGTGTATCCCAACTTTCAAGTGTGTGTATCACATGTGTATCCCAACTTTTTCTTCATTTATAGTCCTACGCGCTCAGTTCCCCAGTCCTTCGTTCCTTGCGGCTCTTCCCCAGACACGATGAAGCAATTATCTTTGAAGCTGCATCTTACAGCTCCCTCTGCAAAGGATGATGACTCCTCTTCTAGCTCAGGCCCCCCAGCCCCATTTTTCATGGTTTGCATGTATCACATGTGTATCCCAGGGTTCTAGAGTGTGTATCCCAAAAACAAAAAGTGTGTATCCCGTGCTAGTGTGGATACACTCTATCTCCAGGTCTGCATGCAACCACTAACAACTCATCATATCGCCGCATCAGATTATGCAATCGCCGCTCCCACGTAGTCTGCAATGCACCATGACCTCACGGGTTGCTAAACTGGAGAGCCAAACAGGTTTTACCTCACAAAAGGTAAATCGTGTGACCTACTGCGCCCTCCCTCACCCTAGCCCTCAACACATTGTGCCTACACATTACATCTCCTTCCATTACGCCAAGCTGTACATAGGATACCAAGAACCCACGAACTGCCGGCTCCAATCTGAGGTAGTCCTCCGTTACAAGAAAGGAGACCCCGCCAACCCGGAGAATTACTGCCCAATTGCAGTTTACAACAGCATGTTTCGAGTTGTCATGAAATTTTACCGACCTCGCCTCTAAGTGCTTGTCGACCACCTGGCTGGCCCAGAGTGGTGTGGATCCAGACCACAACGCACTGCATGTGAATAAGTGGCTAACCTGGTCAATTCTCTCCGCAACCATGAGATGGAGGGGCGGGAAACATTCGTAGTTATGTTGGACGTCGCAAAGGCCTTCCTTCGACCCTACATGAAGCCATATTCATCATCTTTACCCACTGTGGCTTCCTGAGTAACTATATTGCTGCCTTCCGCAAAGTGTACGCCTACAGAGACATCCCCCCCCCCCCTGAATCGGCTGCCGAGTTTTGCTGATTTTGCTGATTTGTTCTGCCGATTTGGTTGGGTTTGTGGACACCTGATGAGAAAGTGGGGGGGGGGTGCACTTGCTATGGTTCCCCGCAAGGGGGGACCCTATCGGTCAGTCACCAGCCAACAAACCGCCTGAGAAGGGGACACAACCTTCTGTGGAAAGTTCTCCAAACAGTAACATGGACCTAAACATGGAAGGGGGAGGAAGACGAACGGGGGTATGAGTGCGAAAGGAGGTGCTACCTGCTGGGGCAGAAGCACGACTCTTGGGAGGTGCGGGAAAGGGAGGCTGGGCAGTGGCCTGTTTGGGTGGAGCCACAGGACGAGGAAGAGACACCAAGACTGACCCGGGGCAGTGACTCTGACTGAATGTCCCCAACGTTTCAGCACTTCTTGAGTGCTATAGTGTCCTTCTGAAACCATGTTTGCCGTGTCATCCGATCTTGACACTCAATATGCGGTCTGTCATAAGCTATTCAGTGCACTGTCCTCCTCACACCTGGCCTGCAGTGCTTGCAGGTCACAATCTTGTAAATGTTGAATTCTAGCAATCTTTTGATGGTATTTCTGTGTGCATTTGCCCTCTTGCGGCTTTGTTTGTGCATGAAAAAACATTGTTTCCATGGCTTGCAGAGAGGGATACACTCCACCATGGTTGCCATGGTCATCATCATGTATGCGAATTGGACTTTGTACAGCACAAGTGGCCGGCACCAGCGAGACCAAGGGAGTACATCGCTCTGGTGTGGTCAAATGTGCTGCACAATAATGCTCTGCGCCCCACGCTGTGCCGTCATTCGTGGACAGTAATGGAGAATGGACCAAGCACTTAGGCCACAACTGGGGTGGTGGGGTTCACAAGGTTGTGGTGGTCACGCTTAGGTTGATAGTCGATGCCGACCCGGAGCATCTGTTGCTTACCCTCATGCACCCATGGGACACACTGGTGCAATAGCATCAAATATCATCGTTGTTTGTGGTTTTCACGCAACACCGCTGCTCACCATTGTAGTGTTTTTTCTGTGTCTACATTCCCCTTCTTCTTTGCTTGCTTTGCTTCTTGCTGCCCCTTGTTTTGAGGGGGCAGAGCAAGAGCATGCCTGAGCAAGAGCAGAAAAGACAAGAAAGACAACACAAACACCCAAAAGGTGTCGTGTCCTTTTTACTTTCGACCAAAAGCTGACACCTCTGGCATGTCGAGATCTACTTTGCAAAGATGCCTTGAGATCATGCTAAACGACATCACCACGACAAATCACCCCTGGGGGGCTGATCATAGATACGTCCTTCACCAGGCCAGCATGCATAAATTCCTCAGGGCAGCTTTGCTGCGAGTCCCAGTCCCAGTGAAGTTTGAAGTTTGAACCCTGCTTCAGCACCACAGTCTGGGCACGTTTGGTTTGCATTTCCAACACAGGTATTGCATACAACGCGGTGACAGTGCCTACAATAGATGGCACCCCCGGTGAAGAAGTCCTCCTCATGGATCTTCATGGTGCTTTATGGATTCTTTGCAAAACACCGCATTCTGTTGGCAGACTTTTAAAGTATTCGGGATGATCCATTTGTCTATGGTGTGCCACCTCCTACACGCATGGTGTGTATGCAAACAACCCGGGGTTCCCAAAATTGGAGTTAGTGTTGTTGCATTACCATTGCACCTGTATAGTCTTGTCACCAAAAGGGTCAAGAGGGGCCATTATTGCATCTGTACACATTGCAATGTGTGCTGGCGTTTTGGCCGGAGGCCACCCTTGCCCCATGGAAGGACCCTTGCTGAATAAGGATGCGATAGGTCCGCAGGTTTCCTAGGGGGGGGGGGGTAGGTTCAATATGTTGTGGCACCAACCATTCTAGGATGCGGGCCTCGGGCTGCCACCCCTCTAAGCGGAGCCCGGGGTGACACCCAGGCTGGGAGCAGGGTTCTCTACTCTTTCTTGCATCAATCTTTCCAGTACTCCAGACACACTTTTTGTTAGATTGAGGAGGGAGCTTTGCCATTTTCTGCTAAGCGCCATAAACTGTGCCACAATTAGCAAAACCGGTCCAATGCCACTAGAAAAAGCCAACACACATGCACACATTAAGTTCAGTTTTCGTTTTGTGGTGCAGGTATCCATCTCGTCATCCCCCTTTCCACTTGCCACCACCCACAAAACGGGGGAGGGGGGCATAAGGTGTAAGGAAAAGGGTGCCCATGTCCCTACCAAGAGCAAACACACCTTTGCACGCCATCTCCAGCCCATGGCTGCCCCCAGCCCAATGCACAATGCAAAAAGTTATGCTCAACTGCATACCTCGAGTCCCGCAGGTCCCGCAGCTCCCCGGCGCAGCTCAGCCGAAGGCAGCCTGAGCGTCGGGCCCAGCCAGAGCCCGACGCATGTACGCGTGCTGAGAAGAAAATCTTTGCATACCACTTTTCCGAGTGGACCGTTGGACCGATTGCAGCTCGACCCGCCGCCGCGGGAGCTCCCGCCGCTCTCCCCTCAATTGCACGGCGCGCCGCACTCCGTATCGCCCAGCCCCCCCCTGAAGAACGGGGGCGACGTCCGCTTCGTCCCCATCGCGTCCTCCAGCAACGCCCCGCCCGGCCCCCCGGACCCGCCCCACCGCGCCTCGCCGGCCGACGAGGCGGTCACGGTCCGCCGCCGCACCGACACCCCCCCCAGCGCGGACCGCTGCGCCGTCAAACCGAAGCGCGCCGCCTCGTGGAAGCCGAGCGCCCCGTCCGGCCGCATCGGGCCCCCGCATCCGCTGCCGGATCCCGCGCACGCGTCGTACATCACCCCGACAAAGGCCCCTCCACCGTCCCCAAGCCCCCGGTGCGGTCGTTCCCGACCGCCGGCGCGGCGCCGGCGGCCGCGGCGCCGCCCCACGCCCCCGGCGACGCGGACCTCACGCCGCGCGGGGCCCAGCCCGCGGCCCCCCCCCAGCGCCGGCAAAGCCCCAGCCCGAGCCCCAGCCCCAAACCGCCGTCCACCATCCCGAGGCCCCCGAGGGCCACCGTCCCCAAATACGGGACCGGGACGCCGACGAAGGGCCTGGGCCAAAAGCCCGTCCCGAAGCCGCGGCCGTCGGACCCGGCGCCGCCTCCCACGAAGGGCTCTGTGGCGGTGGCGGAGGCGGCGTCGGTGGATCTGCCGGAGAGCAGCGAAGAGGGGCCGGACGAGCGGCCCTTTCGGACCGACTCCCGCCGGGGGTCGGACCTGCAAAACCCGTTTGAGCGGACCTGCGCAGAGTTGCCGCCGCTGACAAGCGACCCTCCCGCCTCCGCACCGGACACCCCCGACGACAGTCCCGAGGCCCCTGCCGCGCGCCCGACCCATAGCCCCGACGCCGCGCTGCTCATTGCCTCCAACGTCGCACTCGATGAGCCTCTGCCGGAGGGCCTCGAGCAGTTGGAGGCCGCGGCTCCGGCGACGGACCACGACGACGCGGCGTACGACGCGCCCCGCTCGCGCCGCGGCACACGCGACCGCCATCCCTCCAGCTGGAGGACGCCGAGGCCGGCGGCGGCTACACCGTGAGCCCGGTGTCCACTGTGACGGCCTCCTCCCAGCTGAGCCCCGCGGCGGGGGGGCGCAGGCCCTCGCCCGCGGGGTCGCCGCGCGCGCTGAGTGACGGGCCGCTGAGCGCGCGACTGAGTTCGGAGGAGCCGCTGAGTGCGCGGTTCAGTGACACCCCGGACTTCCCCGGCGTGCCAATCATTGAGGCTGGAGGCCGGCTGGAGAGTCTGAACAGCACCATGGAGGCCGTCCCGCCCCCCGATGCCAAGGCAGAGGACCCCTCCGGCCTCGCCGACACGGTGGAGGCGGAGGGCGGCCCCGCCCCGGTCAAACACATATACACGCCAACGGTCGTCGCGCCGCGCCGGACGCCCACCTCCTCCTCGAACGAGCCGTCCTCGCAGCAGAGCACCCGCCGCACGGTCTCGTTCGTCGACAACAAGGCGGCGCTGCGCGTCGACAGCCTCATGCAGCGGCCCTGGTCCATGGCCACCCAAGTCACGGACGACGGGGACCCCAACGCCTCGATGCTCACGCAGGCCCCGGACTTCGCCTTCCCCCGTCGTTCCGCAGGGACTCGGTCTTGGAGCGGACCTACAGTCTGCCGCGCTGCCGCTCGTCGGTGTACTCGGTGGTGGACAGCCTGTGGAGCCTGGAGCTGTCGTGGTGGGCGCAGCAGGTCCTGCGGTACTGGGGCCTCATGGCCGCCCTCACTGTTGCAGCGTGGCTGGGCGCCATGTCCGCCTGGGACGACGGTGCCAAGAGCCTTCCCAAGGCTTGTCTGCCGCTGTGCAGCACCGCGGGTTACAGTGGGCCGGCCATGAAGGGGTCAAGCCACGTGCCCGATCCGCAGGTGTCTGCCCCCGAACACGCGGCCGCAGGGCTGCGGGCCTCTTCCGGTAGCCCCGGCTCGTTCTGGTGGTACGTGTGGGAGTTGCCTGACCTCCTCGTCAACCTTCTCAATGTCTTGACCGTGACCGTCACCACCGTGGGGGTCGCGGGCGTGACCTCCTACTCTGCGCGGTGGATTGTCCGCCTGCAGCAGCACACCATTGCAAAGGAGGCGGAGCTGGCGCGCCAGGACCGTGAGGCGGAGACTGGGCGGTACAGGACCTGACTCTGCCGCATGGTGCGGCTTTTATGATCATCCAAATCTCTGCATCCGTGCGCCTGTCCGGTCTACGGGGGGCGCTGGGGGATCATACAAGCGAGAATTTCTGCATTTGAAACTCTGTACAAAAATTTTGTACGCAATTTGTTCGGTGTTTTTAAGGATTTGTGCAGGTAATAACAGCAAGCGCCCACTGTTTCTCATGAGCATTTATTGGGAACCATACGCAATTTGTTGGCTCATTTTTAAGAAGTGGCACAGATTTTGTTGCGCCAGAATCTGTAGATTCATATTTTCCCCCGCACGGAATACCCCCCCCCCCCCGGGTATACCCCCCCCCCCACAGTATTTACTTGGAAGTCCAGGGTGCGGTGATGTGGCTGGGGATGGTCGGAGCGAGTTTCTTGACAGGGGGCCGGCACGGTGCTGATCTGTTCATGCAGGGGTCATCGGGGGTTTCCCACAAGGCGTCCCGGCAGTGGGGAGCGGGGTTCCCCACGATGTGGGGGTCCCTCTGTTCCCTGGGCCGTTTGCGGTGGAGGTACAGGGTTTGGTGCATAGGTCTAGTTGATGTCTGGTACGCCACGGGGAGGCGGCCAGGCCCTGTCCTTGTACGTGACCCCCCCCCCCCCCCTGGAGCCAAGCCTCCCCCCCCCTTGGGGTTTTGAGAGATAGTGGTGCTGGGTCATGGCGCCAACAGCGCCGATTTTGTTTTTTTTCATGCTTAGTCGAAGGGGGTAGGTTTTGGGTATCGCCCCACATGTTTATACTCATTGTGGTCAGAATGTGATGCGGAATTCAGATGTGCAACAGATGTCAGGGAGGGTGTTTTGATGCCATCCTGTTTGCTTGTTGCCCCTCCTTGCTTCCTTTTCTGATTCCCAGGAAACTTTCATCAAGAACCAAGGTTCAGGAATTTTTGGTACAAACTAATCCAGGGGCAGGGGGGGAACAAGGGGGGAGGGGGCGGGGGGGTCCCGCTCTTGTGGCGTAGACGGGTATGGGAGTTGCACTCCGTAGAGGTTGTGGGGCACTGGGAAAATATGAGGGTGTTGGGCAGGCACTTGCATCATGAGCAACACGTCGACCCTTCAGACTTTCTTTCCGGCAAAGATGAGAAAAAGCGCTATTGCCGTCTACACCCCTCCATACCCCAGGCGCTCGTGCCAATCCGGTCCACACAAACACTGTGGAGCTGGGACCCAAAATCACTTTTTTGGCTCAAAATCGAAAACACCCAACAGATTCATGACTTTTCACCCCCAAAAGGGGGTTTTTTTTCCGACATTTTTGACCCCGCAGCCCCCCCTCCCCCTTGGGGACCCCGCCCCACCCACGCCGTACTGCCGACCCCCCCCCCCCCACCACCCTCCCGCCAATACCCCCCCCCCCCCCCACTGCTCGCCCCCCCCCCCCCCCCCCCCCCCCCCCCCCCCAAGTTTTGATAGATAGTTGGGGGGTGGGTCGCGTTAAGACCGGGGTTGTAGTCGCCCCCCCGTTTGGTACGTGTCTTGAGCAGTGCGCTCCCGGCAACGGCACATTGGAACCCCAATGAGTGGGAGATCCAGACTAACTGATTCTGTCCTCTACAGGGAAACCATGGGGGACCCGGAGCTGATTTCCGTATGCTCACCCAGGCACTGCCGAACCCTGTACTTGTCTCATAATTGCTCTTGCGCCCCCTGGCACCTTTATGTTGGCCCATTTGATAAAAAAGAAACACACCTTCGCACGACGTGTACCCCCCAAGGACCCTGCCGGGAATCCAGGCTTAGCCAACCCAAGGACCCCCCCCCCCCCCTCCGGGCCCTTTGCGGCCAAGATAGTGCCACATGGCCGGACCAAGCCAAGACCAAGTGGATCAATGATCATCACATTGTTCTGGTGTGAAGTTTTCCAGAGTTGGATTTTTCACGTGAGTCCAAAACTGCCATCAGCCATTGGAGATCAAAACGTGTTTATTTTGTGGCAAATAGAACTCGGCTGTGACCATCCAACGATTCATCTAAAAGGTTTTTTTTTTCAACATTGAGTTCAGGCCATGAGTCACTGGTTACAGTTATGGTATCAGGTGTCAAAGATAGTTCAGTCGCAAATGGCAAATGTGGTCCGCACTGTGTCATGCGTTCCGACAATGTGTACATATTTGATTGTCAATTGATTTTCCTTCACGTTGAATGTGTTGATGACATATTTGGAGCTTGACCTGATCTAACCGACGACAGCTCCATCGTCAAGTACCCTTCTTGCAAACACCCAGACTAACCCGGTTTCAACTCTGACATAGCCCTCCCTTCTTTGGGGGGCTCAGGGCCAGTTGCATTAGCATGCGCCGCAAATGACATCAAAACAAATAGGGGCGCACACTGGGAAGCCTACGGGCGTGGCAGACTCCCACAGCATAACCTGTTTTCAGACTCAGCTCACCCTCCCACTACGTGTCAGATCCGCCACCTCAGTCATTTGTGGGATCATCGTATCACTTAGCTCTATGCCTTGCCCATTGCCCCGCTTCTTTGAGTGAGCACTGTAATGTGTCATGGTTGCCCCTTGTAACCACCATGAACAGAGTGCCTGAGGGATCTGCAAGGGACTTCGACAGCATTGTTCCCAGTTTTCCAAACGGTGTCCCTCACCCCATCATGGGCCGGGGGATAGGCGTGCATACGAGTCAACACTCATCCCGGCAGGGCAAATGCTCATGATGGCCCATTGGGCCATACTCATTAGGGAACGTCCTGCCCTGGGCCTGGAATACCTGGGCAATACAAACAACATACAAAGCGGTGCTCGGCAGCCGTAGTGTTGCAGATGGAGGTGGGAATCCATCAAGTTGTGAATGGCCCCTTTGGGTGACAAAACGCCGACCTCATATGTGTGCATATCGCCCCTTCACTGCCGCAACATGGCAGAACAGACGTCATTCCCTTCCCGCTCCTCCGAGGCATTGGCGGGTATTATCCATATCCTGAGTGCAACTACATTGTGTCTGCTACTGAATGCCATGTGCAGAGTAGCGGTGGGGTCGGATCTGTGGTTGTCAATTGAGCTGTCGGTGCAATTACGGCTGCTTCGGCGATTGTTTTGATTACGCAGGTAGTGCTCGGTGGGCCTGGCACCTGGCAACTGGTCGCTTATTCAGCGTCCTGGCCCAGGAAGCTTTCTCAACGTGCTGGCTGCTGTGCTTTGGTGTCGAACTTTGAATGATGTGATTGAGTGAGAGATGATGCATTCCAAGGGGGCGCCTTAAGCGCAGTGCGCGTGCAGTGCGCGCGCAGTGCAACTATTTGGGCTTCTGGCCGTAGTAGAAACCCATACTTTGTGGTACTTTGGGCATCATTGTTCTTTGATAGTAGGTTTTGATGCATTGGGGATCTGGCATTTTTGGATGTTCACCCTATTTCACCCATTTCTACTTTTTTGCACACATTTTTTACCCATTTCCACCACATCTACTCTTTTTCTCGGTTGATTGATATGGTGATACACTTTCAGGGTGCCTGCTACAGGACATCATACTTCCCTCCTCATTTCTCAGGCCCACTTTCTCCATGGATCTCAGTATTGGGGATAGGGTGTTCTACACCCGCTCCAATGGCCTGCAACCTCCTGCCACGATGGTTGGGACGGCTGAAGACGGACTCCTCCACTTGGAATACTACCAAGATGGGTTGAGAGTGGTGAATCGGCGATGCAAGATGGAGTCCATCTCCTTTGCCATCCCAAGTTCAGACTCGCCACCGGACTGCCCTCCATCTCCGCCGCCCAACACACAGTTAAGTTCCCCCCCAAAGGCCCTTGGTCCTTCACCACTGCCACAAGAACCAGGAAGGTCCCCCTCAAGGCCCCCTCCATTCGAGTTTGGGTCGCCTAATTCTAAGGGTGTTTCCAAGGGGCGTGCCTAGGGGCTCTTCGGGGGGAACATAGTCTAAAAGTAGCGCACAGTGCGCGTGCAGTGCAAGGATTCCCCCCAAGGCTGGCACCTTCCATGCAACTGAGAGAGACACGAGGTCATGAGAAGTATCCTCAAGGGATGCAAAAGACATAGTTGGACATCCAAAGGCTCATAGTTTTGTGGGTAACGTGATTTTTTGAAGTTGAAATGCATCTTCAAGGGATGCCCAGCATTTGGAGCAACCTACACAGCTAACTGACCATGAGCTGTAATGACTAACTTGTGATGTAGAACAAACAATACTGCGCCACTTAATACACGCCTCTACCCCTCGGTCCGCCATCCAACACTGAGGGAACTCCAAACAGTGCAGTCGTGTGCTTGTGTGTGGGGTCCGGGTGTGGGTCTTTTATCATTGGCTCATCGGGATCTGTAGTGGGAGCCCACCCGGTCTAAATCTTCGGAGCCCTTCCTCATTGTCATTGTCAATCTACAATCGATGGTGCCGTATGTCCCCCACTAGCATGGCTGGAGCATTTGTACTCATGCAGATAAGTTGAACCGACGCATGTGCAGGGACTCAGTAACCCAAAGTTGCACTGGATACCGATTGCAGTGGACGGGACGACGCGACGTGAAGCGTACGTCCATTTTACCCCGACCAACTTGCCAATCAGTGGTCACTTGGGGTCAGTGAAACTAGGGGACCCTATATGCTGCCCCCCAAGAAGGTGATTTTGACCAACTATTGGCAGATGCAAGTCAGGTGGTGTTTAAGTATGGATCTGGTGTAGAGTGCCAAACACTTTTCTTTTTGCGAGGCGCCAGCCAGCCGTAAAAATTGGAAGGCCAAGGGCCAACAACAGCTGGATGTACGGCCACGACAGACCGGACTGCCTGGCCAATTTTGGAACCATTGATGATTGGTGGGAAGTGGAGCTTCCAATTGGAGCCGTTTATGGACACATAAATGCTGACCATTGTATGGGTTGCAGGGTGTGCTAAGTGTCACTGTGCGTGGTATTTCAAGCATGAGGGATGCTGTGGGGGTAGCCATGGGCAACTCGGCGACAGTGATTCACCGCAATCCGTTTCAACCTGTATTGTATGTGGCCTGGATAGCCGCCAAGACGGCTGCCACGAGAGGTGTTGATGGGTTTGCAAAAGCTAAGGGAGCGGAAAATGCAGCAACAATTTGCGGTCCATTTTGGCTCATGGCCCCAAAGTATTTGCAGTGCAGCTGCAGCAGTAGCCATTGTACTTGCACACGCAGTTGCTTGGACGCATTTTGTGGCCACCTTGGTTTCAACCCATTTTCCGTCGCAGACATTGCCCGCAATCCCAATGGCAGCTGCTGTTTTGATGTGGTGTTGAGCTTTGAAAGGGCCTTGGAGACGTCTGAGGACGTTCGCAACTCCGCCCCCAAAAACTGTAGGCAGGCATATAAACTGCCTTCATGGACAGGATAATTTATAACGCTTGACATGTCTGTTTGGGAACAGAGCATAGCGTGCCAAGGGTGAATTCCGTTCACATGCAAGCACCAGAGCATCTTATACAGAATGACCTAAAGCATTGTTACACTCTCCCTACCCCCCTTTCCCCGTTTTCCCTCCATTTCCCCTGGGGCGGCGTCCCGGTGCCGGAGGGGGCCATAGAACGTTGACACCAAAAACCTGCAGCACAATGCTTGTCACTTTCTGAGTGTCCATTTTCTTTTAAATGGCCACCAATGGCAATGCACAGATGGTGAATGGCGACACAGCAGCCCCACAAGTGCAGAACGGCCACGACAATGCTGCAGCAGTCACTCCACCAAGTGGCGGTGTTGAGAGACAGCAGCCAAAGGCCATCTTCTTCAAGGACATTGACGTATCAGACAACGCTGCACAGCCCATGCCGGCCCAAAACACGGTGCGTGTCATTGGCTCGTATAACTGGTGCAAGGGGAAGCCCCCTACCATCATCGTACCAGGGGAACCAATGGAGCTCAATATTACACGGCACCGTCTGCGACTTCACAAGACTGGGGACTACCATTTCATTGATGAGAACCACCACCGGATGCCAAATTGGCCTCTGGAGGCCCTGTTTCGCAGTGTACAGCACTGCTCCCCTGACTTTAACTTCAAGAATGTGGACGTGATATCAGATCGCAGCAATCTGCGCAGGCTCCTTGCGGTAACCAGCGGCCAATACAAAGAGAGTTTCCGGATTGATGGGCAAATGATCAACAACACCATGGCCTTTGTACAATGTGAAAAACAGGATGCTGTCCAGGATCACTCCTACGGGTTCAACTTCGAGGACCGTGTCTCACATCCACGGGCCCCTATTTACAACGGGTGCAGCTACCGCAGCATCGTGACCTTCAAATCCTGTGGTTTGCGGCTTGTCGTCCGCGGCGAAATCGACGCATTTGACTTTCGTCGCCCGGAGGAGCTTGAGCAGGGTGTCTTCAAGCCCAAGCCTAGGGCCCCTGCTGCTGCGAAAGAGGCGTCTTCCAAGACGTCCGCTGCTGCGGAGAAAGATGTGGATGCGGAAGAAGAGGGACCTTCTGATGACGATGAGGGCTGCGACGTTGAGCTGGAAGATGACGATTCTGAAACAGAGGAATCGGCTTCGAACAGTAAGAGACAGCCGCGAGTAGAAATGGATGATGAAGCTGCAAAGGAGCCTGGGCCGGAACGCCAGGGCCAGAGATGTGGACCAGACACCCCGCTGCATCTGATTGCGCGCGGTAAAATGGCAGGGAATGGCGCGGCAGTGGAGCTCAAGACACGGAGCATGAAAACGGGCATGCAGTGGTCAGATGTGTGGGGGCAGATGTTCTTCTCGCAGATTGCGGCCCTGTACATCGGCTGGCATGAGAACGGCACGGTGCACCAGATCACTAGACACACTTTGCAGGAGGTGGGCAGGAATGCCAACAAAGGGCTGCCCGGGGGCACAAGCAGGTGCGTACACCGGCTCGTTGGGCTGCTCAGGATGATCCGCAAAGCGGTGCAGGAGTTCAACACGGATCAGTTCACCCTCTTATATAACGACCTCCAGGGCGGTGTCGTACGGATCGTTCCCAAGTATCGTCACAAACAGAGCCTGCCGCCGTCCGCTTTCAAAGCCCTGGGCTTGAAAGTGCCGGTCCCGGGGACACTGCCGGATCGGCAGGACGACGACGAGGAGGAATACGGAAAGCCAGTCACGGCCGCGAACGTGGATGCGCCCGCGGCCTACAGCTCTGCCGTGAGGAATCACGGCAAGAGGCATGGGACGGAGAGTGCGCAACGGCAATCCCAGCAGCCCAAAGGGTCCCAAAAGAACTGGACTCCGCTGAGCCGCGACGTCAGGCTGATGGCGAAGGCTCGCGACATGATGGAGTCTTCGGAGCCCGAGAAAGTGCAGCGGAAGAGGAAGCAGGTGCCAAAGAATCTGGCGCCCGCCACGGGGCAGACGCTGTGGACGCCGCAGGAGTGGCGCCCCCGATTCCGGGCGCTGACCTACTCTGGGATCCAGCAGCTCATGCAGCCCGGCGCCTGAGTTGTGCACCGGTGCGACAAAGGGGCCCACTGCCATCGGTTGGCCGGCGCCGCCACTCAATCGCCAATGGCCACGTGTCGGGCATGGCAGTTCTCAGCACGTGGGTCCCCCCCTCAATTGATGGCGAAGGAACAGTGGACATTGTGTGACCTTGGGGCGGAGCCTCCGGTAATGAGTGTCAGAGGCTGAACTGGAAGTGTGTAAGAGTGTTTCCTGGGACAGACCCACATAAGACGTGTAAGTCTGTAGCGCTTATGCACTGGATGCTCTTTGCAGAACCCATCCACAGCTGATGCATGACTCAGTACCCCCCCCCCTTTGCGCAAACACGGGCTTGTGCAAGAACGGAGTGGGTGTTGAACCGCTTTTTTCTGGTCCTGAATGCAGGATTGGGCGTTTGTGACGCGCTTGTAGAGGGAGAGAGGGGGCCAATCATGTCTGTGATTGTGCATTCTGTTCATAACAACATTGTTCCACACACTGCAACCCCGTGCTGTTTGTTTTGATGTGATCTTCAGCCATAGGAAGCCCAAACCCGTGGCGGCCCGAAAATTGCTTTGCGGGGGAGGGGGGGGGTTCCAGAAATGGGCTTCCGTGCCGGGCCCTTTGTTTTGTGTAAGGACGGATGTTGCCACCAAAGGCGCTGGAACACAAATTGAACACAAATTTTGGCCCGGAAAATTTTTTTTCACAAAAAAATTTCCCCCACAAATGTGTAGTCAAAATGATCAGCGCGACGTGGGGATCATTTTGAGCCATGTATGTTGGGGTCGGACCCCCCCCCCCCCCACGGCACGGCAGGTGGGGCAGCGCCAGCCCAAACCCCCCTCCCGGCACGGCGACCAAGGAGGGGGAGGGGGGGGTTGGGCAAATGGGCTTCCGTGCCATCCCCCCCCCTCGCAAAGCAATTTTCTTCCCACCCGTGCCTCAACCTGCGGTGAACCCTGCCAACCAAAGCCAGCTCCGAAGGGCAAGCATGTCCAGTTGTTTAGGATGAGGTGGAAGGCTGGAAAGGGCTTCTATTCCACGGCACCTGGTGCCCTGACAGCGACTAAGGACAGGCAGGATATGTGGGATGTTGCTTGTGCATAGTACCACGCTTTGTGTAAGGTTTGAGGTGGACACGTGCTTTGCTGTCGCATGTGCGGCGCGCAAGCACGGCATTGTCGAAAAACGACGCTGTGGACCCGCTGTTTTGCCTGCACTTTTGGGACCGCCACCGTGCTTCCACAAGGGGGGCAGGATGCACCACAGGGATTGTCCGAAGTATTCGGTGTTTCCCTTTTTGTTGTGCTAAAGACTGCCAGCGAAAGGCCGCCAAGTTGAATGTTCAATGACAGCCGCTGATGCTGAGCCAACTTTAGTTGCGTCCGTTCTTTCAATTTGGGGTGTGGCAGGGTCCAGCAATTTGGCCCTCAAATTTCTACTTTGACCTCAACTGTAACCCCAACACATCAAAGACGAGTCCCGTGCCCCATTTTGACCCGCTCTAATCCATTTTCGAGGGCACTATTAGGGGGGAAGTGGCGTGAATCATTCTTCGTGTCCCTGAAAACTCGTAGTTGATCTTCCTTTCCCCACCAGCCAGGTCCCAATATTCAGTCCTGGTTTGGGTTTGGGTTGCATTATGTGCATTATATAGGACACCCTCGCACGGCGCAGTGGGGACCACACTGGCAGTCATTGACTGCTACCTTCCCCTGTACTGGGACCTGAACTCTTCCTGAAGCAGAGCTACTCATTAGGCCTTGCCCGAACTTCTGTTTGTGTGTGCTTTCTGTCTTGATGGACATGCCACAAGGCTCTCGACTACGGAGTGGTGGCTACAGCTGCCCGACAGCCGTCAGCCAAAGGGTTGGCCAAGAGCAAGTTGCAGCTCACGATTGGACAGCCGCCCGCCACATTGCCCATCACATCGAACTTGAAGACTAAGGCCCGGCAAATGCTTGTGACCTCCTCACCGTCCACTTGATGGTGGCCATGAGGACCACCTGGCCGGCGAGCACAACGAGGACCGACTGTGCGCGTTCTGACGGAAGCCGTGGCTGTACTTGTGTCGGTGGGGTACCGCTTGCTGGGTGCGGTCTGTGTCCCTGGGGTACCGCTTGCAGAGCCGGGTCGGGCAGTAGCGGTTGCTGCCTGCTGCCGGATGCTGCACCCTGGGGTATTCTTATGTCTGGTTTGTCTGCAGCCACATTCCTTTAAAGCAAGTCACTGCATTACTTGTGCGGGGCTTGCACACCTGCAGTTCCCGGGTACGCCGGTGTTTGTGGGGGCCAGCGAGCTGTCCCGATTTCCCCTCAAATCATTGGCAAGGGCCCTAGCGTTGCCAAACGAAAGGATCTGCAAAAAAGCATAGTGCTGCTGCCCTCTAAAGTCAACAAAATAACAGCCAAAGCAGGGGGGGGGGGCGCCAGGCCCGGGCCCTTGACGCCGACTCCCCCCCCCCCTCCCCGTTTCAAAATTTTTTACCACGACATACATACCTCAAAATGATCAGCGCGATAAGGCGGTCATTTTAAGCCATATATGTTGGGGTCCGGGAGCCCCCCCCCCCCCCCCCTCCCTGAAAGTGGCTGGAAAGTGGGAGGGAGTCGGTGTATGGCCCGTTGCTACGCCCCCCCCCGTGAGCCAAAGTGGATACTTACTGTCGTGGCAATGGACTGATTTTCTTTGGAAACTCGCTTTGTGGTTCACACAAATTCCAAACCACCTCTACAACAGTTGGCCTCGAGGTTTGAAAGGACCCCTGGATCGTTTTGAATTCAGGTATTCTTCTCTCTTCCGTTCCTACATGGAAAATGGTCCCACTTTGAAATCCCCTCGAAGAGAGGTTGTTAGATGCAGCGCAGGCGCGGGCGCTGTATAACCGCCCTTTTTGGGGTTGTTGTGATACCATCCCCAAGGTATGGTATCAGATGTCCGAGCCCTTGTAAAATCATCATTTTGGGACAGGAAATGATCCCCCCATGAATTTTTTCGATTTTGACCCCTAACCCCTCATACCCGGGTATCCCTTTTTGGGGGGCGGGGGGTCAAAATGTGTTTGTGTATTGCGGCCGCTCTGTGTGGATTTGGACCTGGACACTTTGTGCTTGTATATGGACCCCCTGACCCAGGGCACGGGTTCCCGGTCCAAACTCCGGGTACCCCCGGTCGGCCCCCTATGGGCACTTGCCCGTGAGGACATGGCCGTTTTCATGCTGGATAGGCTGTTTAGTGGCACCTGAAAATTTTTTTTTCAAAGTTCGACCTTTGCCGAAACCCTTCTGTCGCCCCCTGCGATGGGTTTGGGTGATCATTTGGTGACAATACGGGTGCTTGAGCACCCATCGGGGCCCACGTAGTGGCCGCTGGGCCCATGGCCCATGGCCCATGGCCCGGGCCATGGGCCCCCAAAAGCCCCGAAATAGCTGGTTCTTAGGCTATTTAGTGGCACCTGAAAATTTTCGAAAATTCGATTTTTCTCTCTCTTTGAGGTGCCCTGCCGAAGGCAAGAGAATTTTCTGAGGTTGCTTTCTTGCCTGCCTCGCTAAGCCATCACGCCATGGCGTAAAATGAAGGTGACCCAGTACGTTGGCAGCAGAGGGCCGTGTGCGCAACCCTGTCGTGCCTTGCCTTCGGCTTGCGCGTTTGTTGAGGGGAGTCACGTTGCCAACTCTCTCTTCCACATGCCCATGGTCCGGGACAAGTTGGTGTTTGAGTACGAAAACATTCCTGACATGGTGACCCTGCGGCGAAAGAACTTGAAGGACAATCGCTAGTGATTGCTATTGAATGGGAACATGTTGTTTTGCTGCATCAAAAAATTTGTGGCCTCGCTCAACCAGGAACGCCCTCAGAGGGATTTTTTTTTTTGCCTCAAGTTTGAATCACTGACCGACAGTTCTGGACCAAAATTCCCGCCAAGTGGTAGCAAGCTTTGCCATGATCGTCGCCTTTAAAAGACGACGCTTGTCTGTTTCCTTTTCTCAAAGTCCCATGGCTGAACGTGTGGAGGTGGATTATCTCGCTAAATACGGCATCCCCCAACTTGTGGACAAACTTGTGTGCGATCTCCTTGACAACAAGCCGGACGATGCCTTGAGCTTCTTGCATGCCGAGTTGTGCCGACTGGAAAGCCGTATGTTGTGACATCCACAAGCGGCAACGTTGCTTGTTCGTGAAGGTGAGGGGTTCTCAACGGTGTTTATTTGTTTTGCAAATAAAGTGGTTGCCAAACGTCGATTTTTCTTTCCAAAGATCATCGCCCCCCAATCGGGCACTTACACACGACACGTGGGCAGTGTTCATAATGTGGTTTCACTGGTCCGGAGTCCAGTTTGACGCATAATTTTTCCAAGGTCTCAGAGGCAACCAACCTGTTGCATCCCTCCCAACCCTGCCAGTAAACCCCCCCTCCCCGACTTATATCCGGTACTGGACATTATTGATTTACTGGATATTATTCGGTTAGTGGACATTAATACGGACGGTGCTTGTTTTGTTGTGTTCTGCCTTGTCTGGCTCTCACACTATAGCTGTTACCTATACTGCCACACAGAACGTCTTTCTCAATGTCAGATTATGCCTCAAAGGCGCACCAATAGTTTGCTTTCCTATTTTCGAAGGGTACCCCAGTAGGTCATGTTTGTGTTCATTAACCGTGCAACATCTAAAGGCCAGCCTCAGTAAAGCTTTTCAGACATTTGGCTTTATTCTTGTCCACGTGGGGTTCTGTTGGGTGTACTGGATATTAATCCTGAGGTCATCCAATAATATCCGGTACTGGACTTTATTTTCAACAACTGGATATAGTACAGGGGGGGTTTTGGACCTTGTGGCCAAGATTGGACGCCTCTTTGTGAGCCGACACATGTGAGTGTTGGGGTTTGTGATGGTCCTCGTATGTCCGTCGCACCTACGGACCTGCGGCTCCAGGGGCACGGGGCAGCGGGGCATTCTTTCCCTGGGGGCTCTGGAAACTCCCCAACAAGGGCACCGTTGCAGTGGATGGGGGGTCAAGAGCCACCGTACGGTGGACGAAGGGTGGACTCACGGGCGGGCAGGGGGGTTTGTAACCCCCCCCCCCCGCTTGGTAATAGCCACGCCCTTGTCCAAGCTACAGTAGGCATAGGGACCGTCGTGATTTGGTACCTAATTTTAATTCGGTACCGAATGTAGTGCAGCCACGTAAGACATGGCTTTGGTGACGAATTTGCCAGTTACATAGGGTGATTGGATATGGACACTGTGCGCTGTGCTGGAAGGGGTGCTGCAAGGGGGTTCCAGCGCTGGATGGGTTGCTGGAAGGGGGGGGTTCCAGCGCTGGAAGGGGTGTTCCAGCACTCAGGTTAAGGGGTTCATGGACACATTTGTTGTGTGTGTTTGCCCACTTGAACCCACATCGCTCTGCTGCTGCGTGTGAACCTGAAGTTTCATGTTTCAAACACTTTCTTGTGTTTACATGCCTTTGGGAACGCGGGCGGAGGTTACGGTGCACTCATGCCATGCGCTCACTCGCGTGTGTGTCGGTGGTTGTATGTGTTGTGCGCAAGCCACGCCCTTGTCCAAGCTACAGTAGGTGTAGGGACCGTATTAATTTGGGACTTTTGCGGAGCTATTACAAGGGGGCGCAGGGTTGGTGGCGCCGGGATAGTGTTGCGGTTCCCCCGATTTGCCCATGCTTCGTTGCACAAGCCCGTTTGGTTGTGCTCGCCCCAGACAGCCCAAGGGATCGGTATTGTGCTTTGCATTGTGTTTCAGCGGTTACCAATATTCTGATCTTCGGGCCCAATGGGAGTGGCAAAGGCACACAAGGGAATCTGATCAAAGCGCAGTACCCAGGCATGGCCCACATCGAGTCCGGGGCCATCTTCCGTGAGCACATCCAAGGGGGCACGGACCTGGGGAAGCAGGCGAAGGCCTACATCGATCGAGGAGACTTGGTTCCGGATGACATCACGATTCCGATGATCCTCCAGACGCTGAAGGAGAAGGGGTCGCAGGGGTGGCTTCTCGATGGATTCCCTCGGAACACTGTACAAGTGTGTCGTTTGGATGGTGGGCACCGTGAGGGGCCACGCAAGTCGACCCTCCGGGTGGCGCTTGCCCTGTGGCAAACCAAGTCTGGGTCAGTAGAGAGCCCCCCCCCCCCCCCCACTCCCCCAGTGATGTATTAGAACGGCCGTATACCGCAGGAGGCGGGGGGATACCCTCCCCTGGACCCCCCTCCCCCCCCCCTCCCCTTCCAATGTTTGAGGCTGACAGCCAAAATTTTGTTTCGGCGCCTTCGGTGCCAAGAGGAATTACGCTTCAAAATTTTGGCCCGCCTTCGGCGGGGACCATAGGGGGACCCTGGGAGGAGGGGGGTCCCAGCCAAACATTGTTCGCTGGACATTGGGGGGGGGGGGCACCGTGCAGGCGCGCACGCCAGCCGCGTCACCCATGAAGCGCACGCTACCTGCAACCAACAATGAACGCGCCCTGCGCACGCGCGACCCGCGGAGGCGTACGTGGTGGACGGCCGGGACAATGCGTGGAGCAGCAGGGCACCTGGGCCTCACGCACACGCAAACACAGCGAGGCAGGTTGTGGACGGCCTGAGGACGGAGGTGTGGGGGCAGCAAAAACATTCAAACGACCCCCACAACAACCAGCACAACCTCAGTACACCAACTACTGGGCGCCGCTGACGCGCAAACGACACATCCCGCCACCACCAGCACAGCCCCAGCACCAACTGCAACCGCTGGGCTCCGCGAACGCGGAAACGACACCGGCAGGAGCACCGGCCGCAGCGGCCGACAGAACGCAGCGACCCGACGCAACATGCGAAGGGCTGTGAGGCCTTTGATTTCCAGGCGAGAGTGTGGCAACTGATTTGACTCTCGAGGGTCGCAGTACGAGCGAAGAGACATTCCCAAGAGGCAAGAGATGTCGTGCAATGCGTGTCTTGCACGGCAAAAAGGGGCGAGGGGTAGGTCCGATGGAGGTGAGGATTGCCTGCAAACGGTGCGCATGGGTCACCGCGCGGGCCACGGCGTGCGTGCCGTCCGTGACTTGGGACTTGGAGGAGGGCGTGGGGCGACGGTGCACGCTCCACGCTTCTGCCCGCCTCTGTCACCTGCGCTGCCGTCACAATTTAGCCGTCATCACTGACCGTTTCCTCAGGCGCAAAAGCTCTGGGCGGCGCTGAGCAAAGAGAAGATCGTGCTGAGCCATGTCGTGGAGATCTTATTGGAAAGAGAAGTGGCGAAAAATCGCATCCAGGGCCGACGGCTGTGCTGCAACAACCCCAACCACCCCAATAATATTTACATCGACGCCATCAAGCCTGACGGGGACAAGTGTGTGTCTTGCGCCTCCGACTGGGGCCCGAACCGCACATGTTGTGCGGCGGGGATATGGGCTTTGCGCTCGCAGCGTGAGGCGGCATGGCTCAGTCGAGCAGTGCGCGGTGTGCGTGGCGTGGCGTGGCGTGGCGTGGTCCGCACTGTGCCACGCACCAGGGGCGGAGTGCGTCGTGTGTCGTGCGTGGGGTGCGCAGCGTGCCGTCTGCAGTTTGCGGTGTGCACGGGGCACGGCGGACACGGTGCGGAGCGGGCGGTGCGCCCATCGTGCGAAGTGCGCGCGGCGCGCAGCGCTTGCCGCGCAGGTGTGGCGGTGCGCAGTGTGCGAGGTGTGTGGCGTGCGGGGCACAGTGTGCGGAGTGCAGAGTGCGCGCTTCCGTTCCATCGTGTGCAATCCGGGCAGAGGGCGCTGTTGCCACGGTGCGCGCAGAGTGCGGGCCTCGGTCCTCGGCAGGGGTCGGTGGCACGGAGAGCCACACATTCATCTCAGCGATGACGGACATGCGAGTGTTGGAGCCACAGCCCTCGGGGGTGTGGATTATGGTGCCAATTGCCAATTGCCCCGCCACGGGGGCGAGGAGGGCAGCCTGTTCGAATTCCAGACCCCAACCCCCCCCCCCCCCTCCCCCCAAGACTCCCCAAAGTTTTCGAACCCGTCTTTCCCCAAATTGACATTTTGGCGGAAAGTGTTGGCGCCGAAGGCGCCGAATTTTTTTTTTTTGGTCTCCTGAGGGGGTATTGTTTTTTTTTTACCCAACATGTCTATACTCAAAATACCCAGAATTTCGTGAAGAATTCCAAAATGGGTCAAAAACACACAAAAAAATTTGACCCCCAACCTGAGCTTCAGGTCGGACCTTGGCTGATGGGAGCCTGAGCTAATGGGCAAATTTTTCCTGAAAAAAATTTTCCCCCAGTTGTGTGATCAGCACGTCATGGGGCTCATTTTGAGGTATGTATGTTGGGTTACCCACTGACTCCCCCTGGGGAGCCCGGCAGCTGACCGGCCGACCCACCTACCCCCCCCCCCCTCTCCCCCCCCCAAGACCCCCAAAAGTTTTCGCACCCGGTTGGGGTCTAGAATTTGAACAGGCCGCCCCCCTCGCACGGGGGTGTGTTTTCATGCAATCAGTTCTCGCCTGTGGCAGTTCTTTGCTTGCTTGTCCATATGGGCAGCCCTCAGGGCCGAACAATGAAGTCATGTTTGTAGTAGTGGTAGGAATGTAGGGCTGTTGAACCTCGCAGTTCGAGCACAATTGGAATCAATACCTTGGCACACGCACACACACTACTTGGGGGCTCTAGTCAACCCACCCCCTTTGCGCTTGAAAGTCCAGCTTCCCCAGCCCGGGGGGGGGGGGGGGGGCGACTCCGCGGGTCCTAGGACGCCAACTCCCCCCCCCCCCCGGGGCCTTCGGCCAACAGTTAGTTGCCAAAGGTGTTGCCCTCAGGCGTCCATGGGCGCCTAAGGCGCCCGATGCTCCATGAACACCAAAGGTGCCCTAAGGCAAATTTTATCCAATTTGCACCCCAACACTATCCTTAAACCCAACCTTGACTCTAACGCCCACCCCCAACCCTCAGCTTACTCCTATCCCTACACCTGGCCCTAACCCTAACGCCCCCCAGGTTCCCCAGCTTAGTGAGCCCAACAGGCAAGGAAGTGGGTGATTGGCCAATTTTGAGGCCTACCTTCATGTTGGACAGATTAGCCCAGCAATGGACGCGCAAGTGGTTAGTGTGGAACAGGGGTGGCTTCTTCACTTGCTGAACGCTTAACACCCCCCAACACACACACACAATGCAGTGACAGCCCTAGCGGGAGTTTTTTGTGCCTCAAAGGCCGATGATGGGGATACTACTCACACCCATTTTTTGAAGATACGGCTGTAAGTGACATAACTAGATACTGCAGAAGGGTATTCTAAACCAGCAACACATAGTGGAACACCCCAACCAAAAAAGGACATTCCACAAGTGCTCTGGTGAATTAATGGTTGGAAGTGCATTGGTGGGGACGTTCGGCCAATCGAAACCAATCGTTGAGTCCCCCTATGAAGTGTTTGTTGCTTCGGATTAAAGCAAAGCGAGGCCCTTGGAGGCGCGAATAAGGAGACCAGTAGGCAAGCATTGCAGGTGTGCAGCGGTACAAAGTGGCCAGCAGTGCCCAGGTGAAGGCCCTCCTCACCCAAACCCAAATGTGCTCTAATCGATGTCCCCATGCCAAAGATCTGACGCTGCGTGCCATACACACAACACATTGCACAGTTTGCGCATTGCACTCTGCACACTACACACTTTACAAACTGCGCCTTGTGGCGCGTGGTGCCCAGTGCACATGCACACTGCACGCTTTGTAACACTGCATCATACGCGCATCTCCCCTCACGCATCGCACCGCAGACCGAGCCTGTTGGTATTGTGGTCCACACGACTGCCCGTCTCGGGGTGCTGCACAGTTGTGTTGCCAGAAATGACTGGGCACCAGGTGCAACTAAACCCAAGTACCAGTGCCAGTTGAGCCATGGATCCTCACTGGTCGGGGGGAGGGGTCGCCTGTCTTTGCAACCATCTGTGAACTCAGTAGTTAATTGATAGTAAGATCCAGTGATTGCTGCATGGCGGTGGTTAGAGACGTACCGCTGCACCTTTGCTGAACTTTGCCTGCTTAGTGGCCCACCCACTGGCATCTTTGTGTCTCACTTTTTGACAGAAAGGTACCTATGGTCTTGTAGGCCACTGACGAGCCAAATTTCTTTCTGCGCTTTGTGATGATTGCCTCTTGTGCACACGTGCAATGGCTCAGCGTTCCTTCGGGGGGTGATGGGGAGTTTTGGTCATCAGTCAATTGAGCCCCTTTTAGGGCGGATGCTGTGCCGAGGCGTTGTGCTGCAGAGTGAAGCCGTCTGCTGATGATCATCGGCAAAAAGCACGTGAAAAGGGGCCCCAAGGATGCCACAGGACTGCACCCTCCTGCCTCACCCCCCCAAACAGACAGTGCATCCCTACGGTACCTATGATGCGGATGGGATGGGCGGCTGCTCGAGTGCCTCCCGTTGCATGGGGTCCAGAAGTGCTGGCTGAACAAGCCCAGAGCCTGATCCCGAGCCACACACACGTCTTTGCATCGCTCTTGTCAAGGCCCCAGATGAGTTGGCGTCGCCCCCCCCCCCCCCCGCCGCCCCCCCCAAGTGTGGAAAGCCCCCGTGTGGGGGAGTCTACGTTTTGCGTAGTATGTGGGGGTTTGGCATGACACCAAGGTTTTGCTGTCTGCAGCTGGCAGTGCCAATGGGCCTCTCACCACTTACCGCTGCCGTTCCTAATCCACGCTTTTTGCATGGCCCCCTTCCCGGTTGGGGATATGGATCGGCCACTTTCCAGTTGGGGATATGGACTGGCCCTGCTTTATATTCATTCATTTCGTTCGTTTTGATTGTTAGGCTAATACATTCCAGGGGCATAGGGGACCGGAATGCTCGGTTTGCGGTCCGTCTGGTTTGCGGTCCACTCGGGTTGACTTGGGGGGCTCCTCTGGGGGAGGATGAATCCGGGGTTAAGGTCGGGATGGTCAATACAAAAGTAGCGCACCAGGCGCGCGTCGGACAAACACCCCACCAGGGACAAGATTTAACGACTGTCGGTTGCTGATGTTAGCCCATTGGGTGCAAGGTGCAGTCCCCGTTATTTTTGTTGTGCACTCTTGACGTCTGCAGGTGTCGTGTGTGTGGGGGGTCGCTGAGCACAAGGGCGGATGATCAGGATAGTGCGGCGATTGACAAGAGGCACGATATCTATTACGACAAGACGACAGGTGATCCAGCACTGTAGGAGCTTGCGCTGGTGAGGATCGGATTGTGTTCCAGCTCTGTGTGTTTTTAGTGATGGCGTTGCCGCTGTCACGGGATCATGGTGCTCTGTGGTGTTGTGACTGTGTGATTTCAGTCCCCTCGTGGTGTTCTCGTGCTGTACTTTGATCATGGTATTTCAGGTATGTGTTGGGGTTGGGTTGGGTTGGGTTGGGTTGTGTGGTTTAGTGTAGTCCAGTGTTGTGGTGTATTGTGCTGTGGGGTGCTGTGGGGTGCTGTGGTGTGCTGTGTTGTGTTGTGCTGTGCAGTGTAGTGTTGAGAGAGTTATGTAGTGCTATGTTGTGTTGTATTGCGTTGCGCCGTGTTGAGTTGCGCAGTGTAGTGTTGAGTTGTGCAGTGTAGTGTTGAGTTGTGTAGTGCTGTGTTGTGTTGTGTTGTGTTGTTTTGTGTTGTGTGAGTTGGGTTCGGTTGTCGGCAGGCTTAAGCCCCTTTTGTTGAGGTGGGAATCCACAATGCCGTCCTGAAAACCGGTTTTGATTTTCAGTACCACTGCGGTACTCAAGTGAGCTTACTGAGACTGCGTCGTGCAGAAAGCGGTGCAGGAGTCCTCAGGGGTGGTTCCTGACAACCAGCCCTCCACGACCCTCCGCGATGCCCCCCGTCTTCCCTGCGGCCCTTCAGTGTGGTGTGTGCCTCTCATGTCGCAGAAGTGTGTGGTGCATGTGTATCCCAGAAGCGACCTCCCCCGTGCACACGGTGCGCCCCATTTGGCTGCCTGGTCCGGAGTGCTGGCGATGACAGAGCGCTTCAAAGGCGGCGGGGACCAGCATTGACCGTCACTCAGGGGAGGGGGGGGGGCACAGGATGAGGGTTGTGGGAATCCCCAAGGAGCTGCTCAAACCGGCGCCTATTGTGCAGGCATGTGGCGTCACCGTGGTGCGCAGTGGGGCCCATCTCTGCCCAATCTGACCCTCGTTCAAACCCCGCTGAGCACAAACTTCTGAGCAAAAGCTTTTGACCCCCCCCCCAGCCCCCCCCCCCCAAAATTGTGATATCCAGTTTCAAGCGATAGAGGCCTCAGAAGCAAAAAATCCACTGGGGGATTGTCTTCTTGGGCAAACGATTTTACAAGGGGTCCGAGTTGGGGGCAGAGCTCTGGCGCAGCCCTGAAACAGTCTGCGGAACTCCAATGGGTCCCCCTTACAGAGAGGGGGGGGGTTTCGGCAGGGGACAAGTTCGTGGGGATAACTTCATTTTTCAGTTTGGGGTCAAAATTTTCCCCACAAATTTTTTTTGCGCAATGGGGGGCTGTTCCTGCTCCATGTGCACCCTCGGTGTCCATCCACTTTGCGGGACCATGACGATGCCGCCCTGGTGCAGTATTTTTTTAGCAATTCGTCAGGAGGGGGGCCCAACGGATAAACTGTCAATTTCACTGGCCAGAGTGTCACACAACTGCTTGTCCACAAGGAACTGAGGGTCGGGGGTGTCGAAGTTTCCCGTGTCTGAGGCCCCTGCACGTAAATTATTGGAGGTGTGTCGAAACTTCCCCCCCACGAAAATTTCCCCTCACGAATTGTCCCCAGACGAACCCCCCCCACCCCCTCCCTTGTAGGCCACAGTACCTCCCAGCACAGGCATGGCCGGCCTCCAGACGACGACTTCCGCTCTTCATCCACCGTGCGCTTCTGAAGGTGACTCGCACACAGACAGTGCACTGACCCACAGCCTCTCACGATCAAGACTCCCGGGCCCTACCAAGCGTGCCGCGGTCAGAGGCTTTCCCGTTCCGCCCTTCAAAAATGCGCAAAAGTCACAAGGCAACTTGAAGGCTTGACCCACTTGGAAGTTGCAAGATTTGTACGTTGCTGTTTGTGAAGTGTTTGTTTGACTGTTAGTTCAGCTTCGATGCTGGTCTGTAGCACGAGTGTGTGTCAGGTTCTGTGCGGATGTTTCTGTTGTTTGTGCTGTGTTATGTTGTTGTTGTTGTTCTGATTTTGTTGTTTTTTTGTTGGTCACGGATCTGGTCTGTGCCGCGCCCGTGTGCATCTTTCCAGGGACCCTTGCAGCAGCATACTTTTTCAAAGATGTAGCTGCCAAGGGCCACACGCATTATTTGACGTTGGACGGAGCTGGCGCTATCGATTCCGTCAAGCAGACCCTGCTCAATGCCTTGAAAGGGTAGGGCTCGTTCAGAGTGCCGTATGATAAGGGTGTGGCCCCTCTCCTGTGCTGGAGGGATATCGCACGCGGGTGTATTGCTGTCAGTAGGTGCGTGCCTCACATGCCCTGCGAGGTGCATGGCCCACGTTGGGGCAGTCAGGCTTTCAACGGGGGGAGGGGGCCCAATAGAGCCCCCCAAAACGGGGGGCCGGGGTTGGGAAAGGGGCTCCATTGACAGGACCATTGATCAGTTATTCTGAACTCTGGCGCCGAAGGCACTGAAAACGTTTTTGAGCATCAAAAGTGGTCAATTTTTTTTCACCAAATATATGGCAAATGATGACTTTTCTGAATCCCCTTGACACGTTGATTCCAAAAATCCCATGTTCATTTTTCGCCGATTTTTGGGTCTGAGTCACCTCCGAGGCCCGGGGGTCAGTCTCAGTAGGATTTTGGGGGGCACGTCGATTGAGCCCCTTTTTTGGGGGGGTCTAGCCAGGGGGCTCTATTGATCCCCCCCCCCCCTCCAATTGAAAGCCCGCCTGCCCTTGTGGTTCGCTTCCCATGTGCACCTGCAGAGAAGTGGGAAGTGCATCATAAGCTGGCAGGGGTTACCATTCACAATTTTCAATAGCCCCCCCCCCCCCTTTGCGCAAGCACGGGCTTGTCCAAGCCACGGAGTGGGCGTTGAACCGCTGTTTTCAGGATTTTTTTGGACCTCTGTTTTTTGTGGTCCTGAATGCAGGACTGGGCGTTTGTGTCGCACTTGTAGAGGGAAAGGGAGGCTCAGTCATGTCCATGATTGTGCATTCTGTTCATCACAATATTGTACTACACATTGCAACCCCATGCGGTTTGTTTGGATGTGATTTTCAGCCACAGCTACTATTGCTATTCCCAGCATGGCTGTCACGTACCGTGTCTTGCTGTCGTGTGTGTGTGTGTGTGTGTGTGTGTGTGTGCGTGTGCGTGTGCGTGTGTGTGTCACGCTCAAGCACGGTCTTGTCTAAGCACGGGGTGGGCATTGAACCGCTGTTTTGCCTGGACTTTTGGGCCTGCGGCCATGCTTGTGCAAGGGGGGGGAGGGGGTACTGTAGCCACCCACTCACGGTTGTCCTTGCGGGAGGCCACCTCTCACAATTATCAGTATTATGAACTACCACTCACCATGTCAGTATTATTGACAACACTCAACGTTGTGGGTATTGTAGACCACCACTCACGATTGTCAATATTGTGGAGTACCACTCACCATTGTCAATATTGTACACTACCACTCCATTTTCAGTATCGTAGATTACCCCTTACAATTGTCACTGTTGTAGACTGCCAGTCACCACAGTCAATACTATTTGCCACCACTTACGATTGCTAGTATGGCAGACTACTGCTCAGTGTTGTAGAGGACTGCTCACGACTGTCAGTGTTGTGCCACTCATTGTGAGTATTATAGACCAACACTTACAGCTATTAGTGTTGTGAACTGCCAATCACTAGAGTCAGTCATCCTACACACCAGTGTCACTGTTGTTAAACATCCAATTGTCCACTACCTTGTGTACGCTTAGGAGAGTGTGCTTGGTGAGCTAGAGAGACAGAGAGAGAGAGAGAGAGAGAGAGAGAGAATCACAAGAATATGCTCTCACCTTGTCTGATCACCCGATTCCCTCCCCCGCCCCACCTCAGACAGACCCTGCCAGAGGTGCTTCATCCTTCTACCCAACTTAAAGGGCACAAAGCAGTGGACATGGCACCGGAAATCCCCAAAGGGGTTGCCAACTTGCCCCAGGGGTGTGTTTTGTGCTAGAGAGGGGTGCCACTTGAGTGTGTGTGTGTGTATGTGTGTCTATTTTGTGTCTATGTTCTGAGTGTCTATTTTCTTTCTCGACAGAAAGACGTCTAGGAGCGCTGCTGTTCGTCAGGAGTGTTCTTTCAACCGCTTTTCTTGCTTCATCTTGTCTCGCGGTTCCCTGTGTGTGTGTGTGTGTGGGGGGGGGCGGGGGGGGATGGCGCCCCTTTTGGGGGTATTCGGATTCATTTTGCTTTGGAGGGTTTTAGCACCACATTGCCCCCACACCCCCATTGTGGACCCACCCACTGCATCTATGCATCTAACACTAGTTGAGCCTTGCCTCAACTTTTGTTTGCACTTCCCCACTTAGGCAGTTTTTCTGTCAAGTTCTGTTGCAGTATTCTTGTGCTCCGCTTTTGCAAACGTGTCAATCTGCCTGTGGGCTTCAGGCAGAAGGTAGTGGTGATAGCAGTCATGGTCCAAGCGGCAATGCTCTATGGAGTAGACCTGGCAGAAGCCTAGTGAGAGCCGCACCATGAGCGGTCGCAGGGTTGGAAACATCTGCTGTGGGTGCTCACTAGGCCCACTTGGACGGCCTAGAGGGTGCACTTGCACAACCTCAGGCTAGACCCCTTCTGCCCCTTCCTCCTGTGGTGTGTGTGTGTGTGTGTGTATCCGAAACCACCCTTGTCCAAGAGGTATGCTCGGCATTGTCTAAAATTTGGAAACTGGAAGTGGTATGCCACTACTTGGATTCGGGAAAGGCAATCTGCAGATGCAAGTGCCTCTCCAATGCTATTCGGGCGTTGGGCATCTGCATGACCGTGTGGGGGTGGGGCAGCACTAGGTTCAGCACATCCTGGAGCCCTGAATGGCGAATGGTCACTGCGGCACGGCATGCCCCTGATTACCCCTAGCCGAGCCCTTCGTGCGTACCTACCATGCATCCTAATTAGTAGCCCTGCCTAACCGCCAGCCTGCCATGGCACAAAAAATGGGCAGCACAGATTATGAGCACTCTGGCATGCGCCCAAGTAGCCATGGCCGTTGAATACCCGTGCATGGTGGTAATGTGTGCCTACACAAATCAATGCACCATGTGTACTCCGCTTCCCCATGGGGTGCTGAAAACAGTGTGCGCTCAGTGTATGCGATAGTCCACCACTAGCCATGCACGTAGCGACACGTCAACCAGCAACTCTTCTCCTGGCTCAAAAAAAACGTAGAGTGGGACGGCCAACCATACACAGATTCAGTCATTCCACCATACTTCTGGCCCGAGGGGTTGCACACCGACGTGGTGCTCCAGCATACACCTACTGCAGCAACGTGCCGGCTTGTAGACTTTTTTGTTCGTGTGTGGTTGGGTGGATGCACCCGGCAGAGTGAAACCTCCGTTCTCTTGCATGTTCCGGGCCGTAGTGAGCACGAACTCTCTGTGCATTAATTGAGGTCGCAAGCAACGGAGTGCAGCTGGCGTTATTGATTTTCTTGTCATTGTTGATGTTGTCGTAGTTGTTGGTATTTGGTGTTGTACCTGTTGTTATTTTCGTGTTGCTCTATTGAGGTTCGTGTCATTGTTACTGTTGTTGTTGTTGTTGTTTGTACGATTGAACCCTCCGCAAAACATTTGCACTTGTGCTATGCCCTATTCACCGGACCAAAAGACGTCCAAGAATGCTCTACAGTTCTTGAGGAGTTTCCCCAACCGCTTTTCTTTGCTCTCTTCTTGTCTCACGATTTGCAATGTGTCTCTCTGTGTGTGTGTGTGTAAATTACCCCGCAATCGTGTGTGTGTGTGTGTGTGTGTGTGTCAGTGTGCTCTAGATGATGAAGAACACATGTTGTGGAAGTGTGCGGCGTGGAAGGCGGTGTCGGAGCCATGCGTCATGGAGGTGATGTTGCAAGTGCCTTGCACTTGGGCTTGCCCCTGTGCTGGAATGGACCCCATGCTTCCGCATACGTAGCCCTGTGCCCGTGACAGTGGTGCGAGCAAGCGGCGTGGGGCCGTTTGCATATGGCAACGGTGGTGTGAGGAATTGATGAGGATTCCATGCCAATTGTAGGAGCACTACCTTACATAGGAGGAGCAAGATGCGTTTTTTTGGATCGGTAGCCCTACTTGGTGGGCGCAAGCAAAACATTGGTCTAGCAAGACAAGAACCCATGGGACAAGTTTATACATGCATGGCCTCCCCTAGCGGTGGGCACACACACTAAGGGATGATGAGTTCGGTCTCCTCTTCCCCATAGGGCACAACCAGAATGCGCATACCTTTGGCACCAGCTAAAGTTGCCATGGCCGCGGGTGCAAGGCACCGTTGTGCCGGAGCTAGGCAGCTTGCCTAGGGACTGGAGGTGGTGATCAAATGTTTTGCCAATGTTGTGATGATGCTTGGTGGCCTTGGAGTGGATCAAGGTGTTGCCATCGGAGGTGTGGATTCCTAAGAGACACCAACAAGTGTCTTTGCTAGAGCTGGCTCTCGATTTTAAGGCCTTTGCTCGCTAGACTTTGCCATGGGCCCAACTAACCAAATTGACCGGGCAGCATCACTAACAAATCACAAGCGTCACTCACAAATGCTTCTCACTTGCCCTACTAGGGGAGGGAGTGGGTGTGGGCGTGAATGATGGGCCACCCGGTGTTCACAAGGCTGCACGAGGTGTAGTCGCTAATGCGGCGCCTACAACAATGTGGGTGGCACAACAATATGCAACGGTGTGTTGCCAAAGGAACTGATCAAGGGGAACCTCTCACCCCCATGAAAAAAGGCAGGCCGGTGATAAAGCTCCCCCTAGGCTTTGTTTTGGCCATTTGGATACCCCAGGTGGGGGTTTTTTCACCCCTTTGGTTTTGTTCTTGCCCCTCCTTTTGCTTTTGAAGGGGGGCATTTATCGCTCCTTGGGTCTTTTGTCACCCTTTTTGGGGGGGTTGCTGCACCCAGAAGGGGGGATTGCATCATCCCTTTTGGGTGTGGCCCAAAGAAGCAGCCACAATCTAGTATTCCATGCATATTGTACACCCCCTCCCACGTGCCCTCCAAGAACACATGCCGTTTGTCTTGTCATGTTTTGTCTTGGAATGCGTCTTTTTTCCACTTCATTTGCCATGATGGTTCTCTAGTGGTTTTTTGGTAAGTTTTTGGGGTGTCTTTTGGTAGAATTTGGGTTTTTCTTTGGTAAGATTTGGGGTTTCCTTTTGGTAAGGTTGGGGGGGGGGGTTGGGCAAGAACCAAGTTTTTTTTTGGTGAGATTAGAGTTGTTTTTTTTTGTTAAAACCGTTACAAACCGTCGCATTTTGGCCACACATTTGAACCCCACAAACTTTCTGTGGCCTTTGAGTTCGGAATAGGGACTCATGGGCTGCTATAGTGAAGAATGATAGTGCCCGCACCCAAGGATGCACCGCGAACCACCTCTATTGCGGAGGTTTCTCCTAACAAGGATGAGGATGCGACCCCCGCTCCCGTGTTTGTCAAAATAGGGAGGAAGCGGTTTCCACTTTCTACTGGCTATGGTGGTAGGCTGAAGTCCGACCAAGAGGCGTGTGATGATATGTGGCAGATTTGCAAAAATTGCACTTACAAGGAGATCTTAGTGTGGATGTCTGATGCAGTGAAAGCCAAAGCAGAGGCTTCTGCGGACAAGACGAGCTAGCATGCGGTCTTTGTCTTTGTGTTTGCCAATTGGTTGTAGTGGTCGTGAGTGCTGCACGGAGCCGCTTTGCAACAATAACCCATATTTTGCTAGCCTAGCAACAATTTTGACAGGTCACTACACTTCTATTTTTTTTGCCTGCTTCAGCTGCAGTGCCTCTGTCATGGCATAACATATTCGAGTGGTGCGGCCAAGTGGGCACGGGTGCACTAAATGCCTAGAAAACAAGGGAACCACCGGTGTGCATACACCTACGTCCATGCAACAACAACTGCTCGATGAGTTTGATCTATGTGGACGTCTATTACGCGTTTCGGTGCTTGGTGATTGCGGTTCAATTTAATGTATGGGTGTAGGGTGTGGCAGGGTTGTGCAAATGGTTCGTTGGTGCTTTTTTGGTTAGGTATGGGTTTTTTTTTTGAAAAAATGGGGGTTTGGGGGAGGTTTTTTGATAGAAAAATGTGGGGGGGGGCGCAAATAGGGGGTTTTGGTATGGTATGGGGGTGGTTTTTTTTGGTAAGAATTGAGGGGACTTTTGGTAAGATTTTTGGGTGGGGTTTTTTGGGAAGATTGGGTTTTTTTGTGGGATTGGGGGTTGGGTTGGGACCAATGGGGGGGTTTTGTTGCTCAAAAAGGTGTCTTTTATTCTTGGTACAAAACGGGGGGCTTTTTGGTAATTTGGGGGGTTTTTTGGTAAATAATGGGGGGGGGGGGGTTGGTACGCACCAGACCGCCATCCATTGCTGCAACACCTATGAATCTGCCGTGTTCATGAAACGAGCAAACAAAAGGCAGGCATGTTTGCTCTTCGGACGTCAGCTCAAAGCCAAGGTAATTTGACAGGAATAGTGAGGGAGGGGCTGTTGTGGAGAAGTTTGAGCATGGTCTGACCAAGCGTTTCAGGCAACGGGGGCGCTTACCTGTGAGGCCTGACACCAACCCCCGCCCCCCCCCACCCTGGACCCCCCAACCCATACTAGTCAGCACCTGGTTAGGACTGGCAATTTGAGCGCTAGCGGCGCCCGGAAATTTTTTGGAGCCCAGAAAATTTGCAAAACACTTGATTTCCCCCACTTGTTTACATTCAAAATGCTCACAACGAGTTAGGGAATGCCGTGCCACATGTCTTCTTCTGCTGGCCGGGAAGCCTTTGCTGATCACAGGTACATCTGTTGGAATATGGCACTGTTTTTCATTTGTTGTGAGTGGTAAAACCAAATTTCACCCCACTTGTGCATATTCACAATGCTCAGAATGAAATGGGGAATTCAAAAATGCCCCCAAAATGGAGAAAAATTTTCGACTGCCCCCCCCCCCCCCCCCCCACCCACCCACCCCCCCACCCCCCTCCCGGACCCCCCGTGGGGGTTGGTGTCTAGAACTGAACTGCAGACGCCCCCCATGGTTTCAGGGCATGCGTTGATACAGGAGAAGTTCAGGAAAAAGATGTAAACGGGCTGAGTTGGGTTTCTGTGTACATTCTCTCCTTCTTTTTTTGGACTTTTGGCAATTGCCAACTGTTGGGGGAAGCCTATGTTTTCATGAGCCACATTTGGACATTCTGGACATGAGAGCACTTTGTGTGGCATCTGTGCAGGTGTTTGGAGCTGTATATGATCCAGATTTCTCTCAATGGAGCAACTGGGCACTCATCCATGGGGCCGGCGTTTGATGGGATCAATGTTGATGGATGTGCCGATGCACATTCATCACACTGCAGGGCATATGTTGACGCACCTGTCAGAGCTCACTGGGATCTGGAGGTTGCCTCTGTGTCTGAGTGTATGCAGGCACGCATTTGTGTGTATGTTTATATCTGAAGCCTTTTTTTTTGGTGCTTCTGTGCAAGTGGTTCGCATTCAATTCAGGGTGTCATGCATACAGCATGTTGTTGGGAGTGTGATGGGTGCTGATTTCAACCATCTCAACCACAGCCACCATTCGACTTTGGGAGAGCACTGACATACAACATTTTTGTTCTCAATATGATGACCTCAGTATGATGGCAGAGAGATTCCTCTGCACACATATAATATCAGGCAGTTCCCCAGCTCTATGTACAGGAATTTTAACTTGTGATGTGTCTTTTGTTCTCTACCCCATCAGTTTTGTATGCTTCTCACCACAGTGTAAGTGGCCTTTAGTAGCATACCCTCTATATTGACACCAAGTGTGCATTGCAGATATATTATTCAAAGGTCTTCTGAATCCTTGGTCTTGGGTCTTCATGGAGCATGTTCACAGGCCACAGTGGGGTAAGCAGTTCATGGTGTTGTTTTAGGTATTTGATTTGATTGCTCAAAGTCGCGAGTTCTTATGAGGTGTACTGTATGTGCAATTTTAATGCTGAGGTGTGTTGATTTCTTTGTGCCTTGTTGTCTGTATTGCCACAGCAGTATTCGAAGGCAAGCAAGTTGGATTGAGGCCAGAATGCAAAATTCTTCAGCAAAACAAATGGATTTGTGGAAGTCGTGGAAGAATCGCGAAAAGAAACACAACGTAGAAGTCGAAATCCTCAAAACTGCATGAAGCGTCTCAAACCGGGAGGTGTACAGGAGGAGATCTCTGCAAACCAAACCCAAATGTGGGGAACCCAATATGAGACACACAATTTTACGGCAGAAAGTTGTTGCCATCTCAGAATTAATGTGGATCATGCACACATAATTATAACAGCCTTTTGATGTCTTGCCCCTGGTTTTCTGTGTTCTGCTATCACGGTGTTGCATGTATCATGGTTCATCCTCATGTTGGAATACATATGAAGTTGGATCATTTTGTCAAAGGCAGGTGCTATGGTGCCTAGCATTGTGATGTACTGTTTTTACATTTCATTGATACCCTCTTTGGATATTAGCTGCTTTTGAATAGCAACGGGGGGGGGGGGTGATCGTACTGACATTTTCAGTTTGCATGTTGCATTGTTGTGTATTTCAAATTTCTAGCATCCAAGGAACTACACTGTGCTCTGCATGACGGTTCCTAAGCATGGGACGCTATATATGATTACACTCTGTATTGAATGCACATCGTACAAAATTATATTTGTCATTTTGGAAATTATCCAAGAATCTGTAGGAATCTAGTGGATTGAGTGGTATAGAATGAAAGGTAGCATATTGTATGCTTTTTGAAGGTATGCCTCAACACAAACACATACGCACTATTTCCCGACACGCAGTGATCATAGCCATTTTTGACGGTTTTTTACGATGGATTTGCACCTAGATAGCAAATTCAAAGCACATTACTAGATGAGGGTAGATGATTGGCCTCTTTATCACACTAAGCGTAAGGTAACATTGCATTTCCGTCAAGAGATCAGTGAAATGTGCTTACCCCAAGGTGATTTCCATTTTGGAGTCTTTGAAACCGGTCTTTCATGCTCTGCTGAAAGGGCTGTTTCACACAGGCCCTGATTTACCACTTGTGACAGATTCATAATTTTTGTACTCATCATCTGTTGCCTTTTTTTTTTCTGATGACTACTCACAATGAGGGTTCCAATGGAGACAAGAAGAGGCCCGCTGACGACGTCGATCCTGAGATATCTCTCCTGCGGGCATTTGCACAAACAGGGTTCCCAGCTTGGGTTCAAAGAATCCCAGGGGATTATTTAGCCAAACGAGTGGCCGAAGTATCCATCACATGCCAGAGGGCGGGCCACAACTTGCCGGAACTCACCCAAAAGATGGCCGCTCTGCTCCAGTCCGACATTAGTCCTGATCGCGTCCTGGATTTGGTCGTCGCCTGGGAGGATGTGACACGCTCTGCTTATGATCCTGCCCTGGCAACCTTTGTACCGCACGTCGAACCTCAACAGTCAGGCAGCGCCCCACAGCAAGGGGCTCTGCATGATCTCTCCGCGCTCCAACAGGAGGTCCGAGATCTCAAGGACAAGCTCAAGAAGGCGTCCAGAGGCAAGTCCAAGGAGAAGCCCTTGCACTACAAGGACAGGCCTATCACTCCCGACGTCATTGCCGAGTTCAAAGAGGAGTCCGGCGTTGCGGAATGGATGCACGAGCTCGCCGACCTGATCGATAAGGAGGTCGCAGAGGACATCCTGGACAGCCCAGCGGTGCCGGTGGCTCATCTGTGGAAGTTGCTGGTCACTACTCACCATGCTTACGCCAAAAAGTACGGGAGGTACAAGAAGTCCCCATCTCGCTCGTCGAAGAGACGGTCCCACAAATCCAGGAGCCGTTCATCCAAAAAGCACCACGCCTCCAGAAGACGCCGCAAGGGCTCGTCGACTTCGGAATCTGGGTCGTCGGGGTCAAGTTCCTCGTCTGAAGAGGAATTTTACTGGAGGGGTAAATACAAGTTCATCATGCGGGATGGAGTAGAGTTCCTGGTCACCTCGGCTGGCAGAGAGTTTCGCACAGACCGTCGCCCGCCAGGGGAATGTGACAAGTGCGGGGGTCGCCACGGGGAGTGGCTCTGTAAGAGGTCCAAATGACTCAGCCCACACCGTGGGGAACGGTCCGTGGATCCGGCGACTGTACCCCCGACCAGGAGGGATCCAGAGTTCTACGGTTGGCTGTTCCAGTTCCAGGAGTACCGAGACCAGTCGGATTCAGTATCGTGGGAGTCCATTTTCATCCAGTCGTGGGCCACGTCCACGGTCGACGCCTACGAGCGCCACCTCAGGGCCCTATCGCAGCGGCACCTCCAACAAGCCTCGTCATCACCCATCCAGGTCCTCCGTGAGTACCTCCTGTCACTATACCGCCACCAGCAAACCTCATCGGATATACGACAGGCAATCTCTGCCTGCAGAATGTTGGAGGAGGTCGAAACTGCCGCCCAGTTTATCCCCCGATCTATATGGCGCATTGTGCGCGCCAAAGATAAGGTCCAGCACCTGGCGGCACGAGGGTGGGGTTCACTCTCGGCACTATGGGCAATGGCCGAAGCAGCTCAAACCGATGAAGAGATGTTGGTTACCGCGATCGCCGTGCTTGCCATCGCCTACTGCAACCGTATCGGAGAGAGTGCCTCAATTAGGGTCCAGGACATCGATCAGGCGGGCGGTACGGTCTCCTTCTTTGATCGCAAAACCCGCAACCGGTGGATTACAAGACCAGCCAGTACGTACGCCAGGCGCTTGTTGGGTTTCATCAGGGCTACTGCATTACGACTCGGTCGACGTCCAGGGCAACCACTCGTCAAAGGTGGAGCCAGGGCCATTCAGCAAGTCATGGTACGGCTCCTCCAAGACACGGAGTACTCACATCTCCGGTGGCATGCATGGCGCCGCTTGGGGGCTACCATGTTCATACGAAATGGCGCAACCATGCCGGAGTTACTATCCTGGGGCCGCTGGAGATCGCTGGAGGTCGCGCGACGCTACGTTGCACGATGGGACGACTGTCCCTGGGAGGATTCCAATCTGCCACGACCTACACTCCTCCCGGGCCCGGGGGGGTGTTGGAGATTTGAGAAAGGATCCCATACCTCTCGCTCCCTATGGCCTTCCTCTGTGCTCTCTAGGAGTGATGTCTGGGAATCTGATGGGTCGGACGACCCAAACCCAGGACATTTTGGCGAGCCAGTCCCAGAGATCCTGCCCGAGCCTGAGGCCCCTACCAAAGTCAAACGACCCCCCCCCCCCCCCCCCCTCCGGTACCAACCGCCACAGGTCCCTCCTCGTCTGCCGCGGCAGGCCCACATACATCATCTGGAGAGTCCAGACCCCAGACCTCAACACCTAAACAACCGGGGAAGCGACCCAAAGTCGTTCTCTCGTCCCCATCACGTCCCCGGCGGGGGGTCCAGGCCTCTCTGGAGGACCGTATCAAAAGCCTCGCATCCAAAGCCAAACAAACAGCCAAGGGTGGGGGGCTCATCGGAGTTCAATGATCATGTTTCCCATAGGCCCCATCCAATACCCGCTGCTCAGCGGCGGGAATGGAGATCTGTTTTATGGCGCAAAGCCCGAAAAGTCCGACTCCCGCCATCTTTGGATTTTCGACGTTTTTGGACTGCTGTATATGCATTTTTGCTCGTCATCTGTGGTATGCTGGTGGGACCCAAACCAAGGTCGGTGCAAGTTGTCCATATGTTATTTGCGGCCGTGGATCATATGAGGGAGGCAGACTTTCTTACTGCCACCATAGTGCTCTCACCCACTAGTCCTGATCCCAAACGTCAGAGTGAGAGAGATGCCCAGGTTGCAGATTCCCGCGGCAGAGCAAGGGTGCCTGTAACTATTGCTCAGAAGGGTCTCGGGGAGGCCGGCAAGGTCCCCATACCTCCTGATATTTGGGATGAGGTCGTCCATCCAAAGTCTTTGGAGGCAATGCGTGGTGTCCAGATACCTCAACCCAGTTTATCCGTGGAGGTCAGGGCAATGGTGGAGGCTCTCATCAGTCAGAACCACGTCCACGTGATCTCGGATGGCATGCCGGGGGCGGGGCTACACCCAAGTGCATCCACCTTTTTAGTGCCGAAGTCATCCGAGAAATGTTCTTTCATAGTCAACTGTAAGTCAGGGAATCGCAGAGATCCACAACCACAGCCCAAGATGAACCTCCCCAATATGTGGTCGTTACGCCAAAAATTTATTAGGTGGTCGGCTGACCCTAAAGCCAGACATGTGCCCAGACACGCCTGTACTTTTGATATCAAAAACTGCTTCACTTCTTTGTGTCTCCCTCAACAGGCGTGGGGGACTTTTCGTGTGCAGTCGCCCAGTGGGGTCTGTGACCTCCGAACCCTCCCGTTTGGATGGAAGCTTTCCCCCCCGATTTGTCAGAAGGTGGTGGCCCGCCATTTGCAGGAGTCTTTTAAGCTCATGCCACCCCCGCCAGAGCTCCCACCAGATTTTCTCCCGGACTATGACCACTATTTGGACGATGTCCTGGTGGTAATAGAGGCCAATAAAGAGTGGCTGCGCGCGTGCATGCGACTTTTATGTGCGGGAATGCGGTCGAAAGGTTATCACGTCTCCGATAAAAGTGTGCTGGAACCGGTCTCTTGTGTCCGTTGGTTGGGGAAAGACGTTGATCTTGAATTTTTGTCGATCTCCAATACACAGGCGGTGCTGACCAGGCTTGTGGCAACCATGGTCCTGTTTTGGGATAAGTTTGTGCCGGTCAAAGACCTCCTGCGTGCGTTGGGCTTGATTGGGTGGATGGCCACATCGGCCAGGGGTCACCTGCCCTTCCTTGGTGGTGTTTACGGTGCGGTCTACTGGAACAGATCTGGATGGATAAAGATTTCCACAAGTTTGTGGGCTTCCCTGGTTTCTGCAGCTGTTATTGCCTCCCCTCCCTTTGAGGTTCCTAAAGGCTTAGTGATGTCTTGGCTAACCCTTAAGTGGCTGGCCGTCGACGCAGCGGAGTACATCACCTCGAGAGGCCTGACCAGGTATAGGGTTGGATTGTATGACCCTGTCGGTGGAGGGAAGGTGTTTGCCTGTCCGCAATGGGTCAATACCCAGCAAATAGCTGAGCTGTACGGGGTGTGGATCCTGGTGAAGGCTGCCATTCGCCGCAGAATCCCACAGGTGGTTATGCTCCAGGATAATTTGCAGGCCATTTGGGCCACGGTGAACCTCAAGTCCGGAACTCATTTCTGGCGTCACAATCGGGTTCTCAGAGCTATCATTCTTCACCTCAGGAGTTCAGGCCTGATCTTACACTCTGTGTGGGTCCCATCTGCCTACCAACCCGCAGACCCTTTGTCTCGTGTTCCGTATTTCTCTGCATCGCAGGTAGCCTTGGCTTCCGACACCGCTGCGACCATTTGGTCCAGCATGGTCAACAATATACATTATCTGGAGTATAAAGGGGTTTCCTTTGTTACGGCTTAACCCCGCCGCCGCCCCCACAGATTTTCCAGTGCCACCACCATTTTCTGGTCTCTGTGAGGGACCTTATCACGCTGTCTCGTGTGTTTTTCATATTCTAGACTGAATTTTCAGGACCAATAGTGCTGAGTGCAGGGGACATAAAAGGGTTGAGCAATTCTGATGTTTGCTATTGCAAGAATTCTGGATTTCATTTGCTCATGTTGCCTTGAAACCGGTCTTTCATGCTCTGCTGAAAGGGCTGTTTCACACAGGCCCTGATTTACCACTTGTGACAGATTCATAATTTTTGTACTCATCATCTGTTGCCCGCCCGCCCACCCAGGCTGGCCCCTTGCATACGCACTGGTTGTCTCACGAACATCTGTACTGCCTAGAGCAATTCTGATGTTTGCTATTGCAAGAATTCTGGATTTCATTTGCTCATGTTGCCTTGAAACCATTTGGATTTCTAATCTGAGATCACATTCATTGTTCATGTGTCATGCATGCATCATGCATCACACATCACCCTATTCTCGGCATAAGTTTTTCTAATTCTAACATCAAGTTTTTCATTTTCATTTTTATTTTCAACACAAATAGGCCGCACACCTAGGTTTTCCAAAAACAAGTACACCACTCTGGAAACCAAAGATTTTGAATTCATCATTGTGAGTTTCACCCATGATCATGATCCATCATGTGATGGTACGCTTTGCGTACCTACACATGTGTCTATATACTTTACTATTGTAGTGAAATTTACCCATTTGGCTTTCCTCTCCATTCTACAGTGATTCTTGCATTTTTATCTCATCATTACACTTTGGTCATTGGTTGGGCCATGCTATATGCATCTTTGCACTGACTTTACTAGTTTACTATTCTATGCAGAACGGCCTCCGCCTATGTTCAATGTTTGTCTTTTGCGGCATTGCGGGTCTTTGCCAAGAAGGATGCACCAAAGCGGCTTGACCACGGGCAAAGGACTGAAGGAGGGTTCATGGCGAACCGAACTTCAACCTTTTAGTTTGTGATTGTCTGTAGACAGAAACCAAGATTGGGTGTCATCATGCAAAGTATATGCTGCCCTCCATGCGAGAACCTGATTTGAGGAGACGGCGTAAATAGAGAGAAAGACCATCCCTTTGAAATCGATGAAGAGTCTTTGGTGTTCTTCTTTTTTTTTTTTAAAAATACACGATCTGAGTCCCACGAAGATGTCCAAATCAGGAGAGGGTCAGCCCATCATACAATTCTGAACCGCATCCCAGTGGTAGGGTCAGGAGTTGCAAGGTTGGCTGTCGGGACAGGTGAGGCAAAGATATGACTGGTGCAATAAGAAAAGAAATATTCATGGGGGTTTCATGGGGTAATCGCCCGTGCACGAGGCCACTGGGGCAACGTTGCAAGCAGGGGTACCTTCCATAGGGGCAGCAACCCAAAGCAGGATTCCCATTTCATAAGAAAGCAGAATACGAGGGCAGGGGCACGTATGTACCCAGGAGGGCGCCTTGGTGCTGAGCCGGGCAGGTGCAGGCAGGGGTTGTGTGGGTTCGAGGGTGCTACTGTCCTTCCAGGAGTTATGTGTCTTTACCACTGCCTGGTTGGTCTCACAGTGGTAGAGCCTCGGAGAAAAAATGGGCAGGGGGTGGCTCCCCACACGCGCCGCTGACCCCCGTGGGCAATCAGCCCAAACAGGGGGGATTCCCCTGCGAAAAATAGCAAAAGGGAGTACCGGGGAACGGGGGTAGTAGGGGGCTGGGGCATCAGGGAGAACAGGGGTGGACCACAACTTAGCACGCTAGACAGGGCAGCCATGAAACAGAAAAAGGAAACAAGCATCAGGCCTCAGCTGGCGAAGTCAACAGTTGAAAGGCCTGAGACGTAATTACATGCCATGGGGCACTGAGACTTAGTTTAAGGGGCTCGCTGACGATTTGGGGGTTCGGGGAATCGGCGACGTTGCGGATTGGCCTGAAGGGAGAGAGGGGCAGCGGGCAACGGGGTACACGCTAAACCAACGCAGGGGGGGCATCCCAGTCTCGAGGGGAGAAGGCATGGGGTCGTTTGGAGGGGGGTGGGACACTGGACTCCAGCACAGATGTGACAAGGTCGAGCACTGAGTTCTGAAATTGGAAAATGGCTCGCCGCGCTGCAGCTACACCCCCTAACCTGGCAGCAAGGAAGCGATAGAGGGTGACTGGGATTGCGAGGCGCCCAGCGGTCCGCAGATCAGCTCTCTGGGCTAGTTGGCGCCAGACGGAGGCATGTGCATGGGGGGGCCAGGCATTAATCCATGTGGATACCAGGGGGTGGTTTTCAGTACAGTGGGCAAGGAACCCATGTACACTGAGATTGTGCCGGTGTCCACAGTGCGGGCACTCATGGGGTGGGGTCTTGTCGGACCAGAAAGTTGCGTAGCGGGCATAACCCAGCCTATTGAACTGGAGCCCAAAAGGCCACTTGTACCACGCCATGCATCGGAAACGCAGAGGCCTCCACGACAGGGGGTGGAAACCCTTGTAGGAGTGGCGGGGCGCAAGGTCAGGACTCCAAGTTTTATGGGGTGGCAGGACCAACTCATCATGGCGTACCACGTCCCACGGGGTAGCGGGCTGGGCGGGGGGGGGGGGAGGGCGTTGCCTATCTTGGCATATCCGTCTGCTTCTTCATTAAAGGCATGTCCAAAGTGCCCCTCAACCCGGTCATGGCTCTGAGATCTCGCCGTGGTGCCGTGTCTGACTGCCTGAACCCAATAGGCTTGGCGGACAGGACGGCGCCGGCTGAGAGTAGACGCAATAGCCTCCTGGCAGTCCAGCCGCAGTCTGTCCCCTTCTCCAGAGAAGTGGGTCCCTAGCACTAACCCAACCAGCTCTGCTTTATACGAATTGGGAATACCCGGGACACGGCATACTGCGACAAGGCCATTGCGCATGATTGCAGCAGCACCAGAGGAGGGCGGGGAACCCATTTTACTACCATCTGTGTATCGATGGACATCACAGCCTTGGCATCGCGCTGAAGGCGTTGGGCATCCCATGTTACAGTGACGGGTGAGAGGGTGGACGTAGGCACCGGCCCAAGCAAGGCCACTGCAGAAAGGAACAGTGAGAAAGGGGCCAGGGGTAGGCGGGTGCGAACAGAGAATGCTTGCAGGGAGGGGTTGCGGTGCAGGGAATCTAGGTGGCGGGTGGGGTGCAGCACTGGGAAGTAACCCATGCCTAGCCCTTTGGATCGATGCGTGTACAGGGCTTTCGTAGCGATCAAGGTCGGCAACCCCATTACTCCGAGCACAAAACGCTCTAGAAGGGAAGTGAGCTGTCGTAGTTCAGCAGCAGAGAGGGGGAGGCATTCTGTTTTGTAAAGGAGCTTGGGGAGGACAAGGGTGTTCACGACGAGGACTCTGTCAAGGGCCTGAATAGGGTGCTTGTGGAGTTCGCTGCGCTGAACTTTGAGCTCCTCTGTGACGATGCGCACGGCCGGGGACAGGCGAAGGGATGCCGACAGAGGGTGCCCTAAATGCATACGATACGAGACACCTCTGAATGGTCGCTCAGAAACATCAGCCCAATGCGGAGCATCGGCGTCATCAGTGGACCAAATTGAATCCGAGAGTGACGGCACTGTCATAGGCAACACATCCGTCGGGAACTCGTGTCCCCATAGGGTCTTTGGTGTTCTATCCTCCCGCATCCTTAGCAACAAGATGGACAAATTTTTGGGTGTCCATTTGGAGGTTGACTAGTTTTGGTATGTTTATGAGCTTCTCAAAGGGGTATAACAAACGATGAAACAAACCTCAATGATTTTGACCATAGGTACTCTACTTTCAAGCTAAACTTCTTTGTTTAAGAATTTAAACCATAGCAATTCGAGATTTGAGTGTGTATTTTTGAATGAATATAAACAATTTTGCGAGACGGAGAAGCTCCTTTTTAATGTCCCAAATCTGTCAGAACGGGTTTTTTTTTCCAATGCGAAGCCTAGCGAGCGACTACGGGCTCTGTTGGAACGCAAGACCGTCACAAACCACGATCTATATTGGTTGATGGTGATCGTGTATGTGTGGCCGGGTGTAATAGGCATTGTAGTTGGATCTTGTCTGCATAAGCAATACACCGTTTTGAAATGTGTTTTTGAACACGATATCCAAAACGCACAATATTTTTTCCAGGGTTGAACGGCAGTCATGGGAAAACATAAAATGGCAAAAAAAAAGTGAGGCATGACCATGACAATTGTTGTGACATGTCAACTGCATCATAGAGTATATGTTAGGCGGCTCAAGTTGCATGGTCAAAAACGAAGGAAAAGGTAGGAAAATGACAGGTTTGCAAAGGCATCAAAAAGTAGTTGTTTTGATGGATATTTTAAAACCGTCGCAAACAAGTATGGTGGAATAAATATTTGTATAAGAATGACGTGTCCCATGGGCGAGACAGGGAAAAGTATTATTTGGTGACCATTCTTTGCGCGAGGCCTCGCGCAAAGACGTTCATTTGTGTCAGATTAATGTACTACAGCACGACGCATTACGCAGGTTGTCGAAAAATGGAACCCTGTCGTATTTATACACGTAACTTAGTACCATTATCAGGATTGCGTGATAGAGATGGATCTATTAAGGAATCAACTTCAACAATTGTGTACCCAAGAATCTTGAAAAGTATAAATGTTCCGGAACAAACTGCAGTTTCAAGCGCGAGGCCTCGCGCATGGAACGGCGCATGAGAAACATTAAAGTTTCGGTGATCATTGCGCGAGGCCTCGCGCAATGGATCTCATAAGCGCTCATAGAAACCGAAAATGGAACAGATCCACCAACTACACAGCATGTGCATTCCCTTGATGCGGCGCTGCTGCATGGGCGGCCACACAGGTCCCGCCGGCATCTCCAGTTTTCATACTGTGGTCACCGCTGGCTTCACTGCCCAACAACCGGCTACCGCAATCAGGATGAACTAGCCAAATGTGGGATCACCAGACAGTTACAGTTAACCGAAAATGGTGCATGCGACAAGCAAATCACAGAATAATTGTTCGCGCGAAAATTGTGTGACAGGTTGATGTTTGAAATCAAGTAAGTTTTTCAAACAGCGATCTTTACATAGATACAGGTACGCAATTATTCTTCACAGCAACAATGCCCCTGCGAAAAGAGGTGGACCTTGAGAAGACAGTGGCCGCAGCATCTGGAGTTTTCCGCGATGTCTGCTCAGAGGAACCGCCGTACCACACGGCAGAAGAACTGTGGGAAGGGCTAAAACAGGGGGACGAGGGCGCGCGATTGTTGTTTGTGTTTTTTCTGCGTCTGCGCAAAAATGAACGGACGCCTTGCAGCGTTGAAAAGGCGATTGCGGCAGAAGGCAAGAGATGGGTTGGTGTTTTGATAGAGGAGGCCTGGCGCCTTTATTTGCTGATGCGCCACCGCGCAGTTCCAAACCAGGGATAACCAAAGTCAGTTGTTGCCGTAGAGGGAAGTAGGGCGCAGCGTCGCATTTTAGCAAGGTCAGGTCTGGCGCGATACAGCGCACCTTCGCTGAAGGAGAAGGCCGCAGTCAGGTTACAGACTAATTGGAACAAAATACACCAACAGTGGGTTGTGTTGTGGATGGACAACTGGTACAACAAACAGTTTACCACAAATTCTGACAAGAACGACAAAAGCCTGAACGCAACAGCGTTGGCTGTGTTGCTACTGAAGGATGCACCGCGCTACTGGCATGGTCATCCTAGCCTGGAAGAGCTTGAACGGCGTGTTCCTGTTGTTGCACGCATGCTGGGGAACACCGAGGGAACATTTGCACGTATCCTGCGTGATCTAGGATTTGCAAGCACGCGACCTGTTGTTCGAAACATTAGGGCGCCGCTTGACATTATTCGCCCTGTACCTGCCAAGAGACCACATTGGAGACCCCTTTGTCTAAGCCAAGAAAAGGTGAGCGGCAATGTCTCGCTGCTTAATCTATTGCAATTCACTAGGGACTTGGCGCAGCACACTCGACCAGTCGTGCCTGTTTTATGTGATGAGAACATCCATTACCGCATTTGTAAGATGATGTACGGTGAAAAAACAATGGGTTGGAATGTTGGGCTTTTCTTGCGGTCACACCCTATATTGTATGGTTTCTGGCACGCGTACAAGTTTTGCGTTACACAAACATTTCGCTCATTTTGGCCGATCATGACTTTCTTCCGTGAAGGTTTGTTGCGCAGCGGTGACACAGTCCCCTGTTTTCCCAAGCTGATCACAATGGAGATAACTGTTGGCGCACTGCTGTTGGGTATGGGCCCCCACATACGGCGCCTTAACAGAAAATGTCATTCCCTTGGGCTGGCACGTCCTGTAAATCGGCGAGGACGCCTCCGTTACGCTGTGTGTAAGGCCATACAGGTTCTGTGAACACAATACTGTCCTATGTTACTATACCTAGGTCACCTCATTAGACAGCGCAATTGGGCCGGGGAGACGGCCAACACGGGCGTTTTTGCTTCTGAGGGATTGCAGATTGTTATGTGTCTGTTTGATCGTTTGAACATGGGGGACACACTTTGAAAATACGAACGCACTGTTGCAACTGCGCTATTGTGCCACACTGCATGGCACACAGCCATGCCTGGACAAGCTTTTGCCGAGGAGTTTTGTGAAAGTCTGCTTTCCAGCCTTGTGACAAAGAAGGGCCAAAACAGAGGTGCAGTAACCATTGAAGATGTTGACGATCTGTATCACCTCATCACCATCAGCAAAGAAGGTCACAGGTGAACGTCTGCAAAATCCCCAATTCCTTTGTCAATTCCGTGCGTCAGCGGTTAACTGCTTACTTGAACGCAGAGCGTGTATATGTGCCTTGGGTTAGGTGGTGTGCTGAGCCTACTTGTACAATTCAGTCGCATTGGCCGCGCAGGGGTGTACCTAACTTTCCACCGTCTCTTCTAATTCCAAAGGGTTCTAACCACTACAAACAAGTCCTTGTGTCTGTGTTGTTGGTGCTAACGCAGCAGGGGCCGCTTACGGCTGGTTTTTAGCGAAAACTGTCGGAGCTGATCCCCCAACACAGTGTGTTGGAGGAACAGAGAGAGGCCGACACGCTGCGAAATGTTCGAAGAAGATTGGAGAACATGCAGTGATGCGCGAGGCCTCGCGCAAACAGCATGAAACAACAGGTTAGTACACCCACTCTCTTGCGCGAGGCCTCGCGCAAGGTTGACAGTCAAAAACCGTGCCGAGCCCCTTCAGTTTTGCATTCTCAACCATACTGTACTCCTATTCGCTAAAAGCGCCTCACATATGCATTATCGACGACGATTTTAACCCTTTTCAATGTTATGTTTCCTTCAATACAGGCTTTCTCCTTATCGCAGAATGGCAAGCCCGCCAAAAAAAAAGCCGAGGAACGAGACGATACCAACTAAGACCCTGGGACCTCGGGATCAGAGGCTGGAACACCAAAGAAGGGGCGTAAGAAGAAGGAGAAACCAGATACTGGCTTAACTTTGGGTACTGACATCGAGGACCACCTGAAACCGGATGGGAGGCAGGTGGAGGTTGAGCTGGACAAAGTGAGAATCGACCAGGAGAACACAAAGGGGCAGATTAGACGGAAAGATACGAAGTTACTGCAGAAGCGTATTGAGTCACTCGAAGCAGCACCGCCAACAGGCCCATTACACGTCGTTCTCTGGGAAGATAATAGTATGTTGCCAACCGACTGTTCGCTCTTCTCGTTGCGCGAGCCCTCGCACATAGACGTGTCTCATATTTGCAGATGGCGATTATTGGTGTGTATCTGGACAGCACAGCGTGGAAGCGATTGCGAAGATTCGGGAGAAGCGACGCACAGCGTGTCTGGATCTGCAGCAGTGGCATACTACATGCATCGCCGATATTCTGAAGCCTACGACACCGTGGGCCTTCCGTGCAAGTCTGGCGGGACAAGCATAAGGAAGCGCACAAGATGTTGAGCCAATACCGCTGTATGAGGCAGCAGATGACCTCATTCGATGTGTTGAAGATCAGCGACGGCGAGGCCTGGCTGACACGTACAGCAATCTCAAGATCGCCATTGTGGATGCTGTGCGGATGAGTGCCCTGGTTCCACCTGCTGAACTGAAGCAGCCTGGTCAATTTGTATGTTCATGAATCGTTGTTTCGATGCTGTTCGTTGCGCGAGGCCTCGCGCATAACGTTGTCACTTTCAGGACAAAACGTATAAATTGTGGAAAGATTTTATGACGTTTGCCTACTATGCTGGTCCGGAAGCTGTGAAAGGTCTGCAGAAGTTCCACGACAAAGGGGAGAAAGTCACGAAGAACGCGCTGAAGAAACTGGACGGGATCCTGTTGCCGGAGTTCTACAAGAAAGTGGCAGAAGTGATGCAGGAAGGAAAAAGAACCCTTAAATCCTTGCCGAATTCGATTGACGACATCATCCTTGACCAGTGGGTCTCAATGCATCTCGACCACCCGCACAACGGCCAGTACGTTCGACCTGAGAAAGGTGTGTACCATTGACGCGACGCGGGTTCCGCTTCAGCTTCTACATTGGTGCGCCGCACTTTCTCCATTTCTGTTCTTTAGCCAAAGACATGCGGACCCGCAAAGAGGTTGCTGCACTTGGAAGGCCTGCCCTGAAGGTGACTCTTGGTACATGGGGCTATTGGCGGGAACCTGAAGGCAAAAGTCGCGGTCCATGGCCGGCATGGAAATCCATGATTCGCGCACCACTGTGGCAGGTGGCAGAGAAAGGCAAACCCGCCTCCCTGAAAATCCTCAACGTCCAAAAACTCCTGGGTCAAGAGCCTACCAAGAGCCGTGTGGTCCCCCCAGTTGCTGGCGTTACTGGTGACTTCAAGACAGTGGAACAGCAGGATCCATTACTGTCAAGCCAAACTATCACAATTAAGGCGACCCGAATTGCAGCGTTGGCCCACGATCCCCCGAGGCGGTTTATTGAGATTGACAAGAACCTGATTGTCATCAACGCCGACATATTTGAACATCTTGCTCCTGAGATGATGTGCCCAGCCTGGCTGTATGAAGAGATGGCGCGTGCCGATACCCTTATCTGCGGCTCTCAAACTGTTGTTGACGACATGTTCGACGTGCTGGAGACGGAAACAGATAGGCGTCTCAACGATGATTTCAACGCGCTGTGCATGGCTATCATGTTGCGTGTTCCCATCTTCAGTTGGCCAGTCAAACCGAAGCCTGCAGGGGATCCTGCAACGTTTGACGTTCGCTGGTTGCTGATTTCGTCACCGGATAGCTGGTCGAGAAAGGTATAATTCCCTCATTACGTCCGCTCTTTGCGCGAGGCCTCGCGCAATAACTTCTCCCTCATTGCAGATTCCGAATTATCTGACGTTTGGGCCTACTCAAGTAGAGGAGATGGATCCTGTTGAATTTGGGGGTCACCTTCCGATAACGACGGTTATGTGGTATTTCGACACTCACCTCTTTTACCTGAAGCAGGATAAGAGCTTCAAGCCTGCGTTTGTGTTCATTGATCATCAGCCAGATCTGGTGTGCAAGATCGCGTCCATCGAGCCGGATTCTCGCACGTACCTTCTTGGTGTTACCTCCGACAATCTCTCCGATTGGGTCAACAGAGTGCAGACTCAGTTGAACCACGTCTTGACACAAGGGTCGAAACTGGACGCGTTTGGTGATTGGGACCAGCAGGCCAACTGGTCAAACCGTGGTATTCCCCTTTGGGTTCGCGATGACAAGGTGGGTTCTGATGCGTTGTCACTGAAGGAGGAAGAGACTGTTGAGAAAGGTCAAGCTGCAGAAGCACTGGCCCCTGCAAAGCGGAAGTCTACTGGTGGGGAACCAGCCCCCAAGAAGAAGAAGACTGCCTCCAAGCCTCAGGCAGCGAAGTCGGTTACCGGTGCAGAATCCGACGAGAGCAATGGGGATGAAGAGGAGGAGAGCGAGGAAGAAGAGGAGGAGGAAGCGCAGGTCTCCAAGGGCAAGGCAGCGAAGAAAGTGGCAGCCAAGCCGAGGTCCGAGGAAACAGGGGCCCGAGCTTTATTCAAGCAGCCAGCCCGTCAGTCCCAACCAAGAAGCGAGCCCGCAAAGCCACCGCCTAAGGGTAAGACGTCCGTTGCTAAGGCATTGGGTTCTAAGATGCAAACTGTTTCGAAGAAAAAGTAATTTCTTCGCTTGTTCTGATATATTATGCGCGAGGGCTCGCGCTATGCATTCCTCTTCGACGACCTTTATGTTGTCACCTTGTGCGGCACATTTTTCTCTGTGATGCATTTTATTGCGCTATTGTGTTGGTGTTTGCGCGAGGCCTCGCGCAAAGAAGGGGTGCCAAAAAATGCTCCTTGTCGTGCAGCGTGCAACATGGTTTTCGAAAACTGGTTTTCCAAAAGATTGAAAGCTCATGGGTGTTTTTATTGCAAAGCATAAGTGGTAGAGGAAACAAAAAGTCGTGGTTTTTCCACAAAAGAACTTCATTTTTGTGGAAATAAATCATTTTCCCGGGCAGTCGGTTTTGTTGAAAATAAAGGAAAATGGACCAGTTAATTGCTTTTCACAGGATTTTTGGTTCTTGTGTTTTAGGTCCCCCCCAAAAGGACTATTTTTTCGCAGTGCCGTGGAGAGGCAGTTTTGGGCGCATTTTGACCATGCAACTTGAGCCGCCTAAGTATATGGTAGCCACCGCAGCGACAAACAAAAATTACAATAAAAACAAAAAACGTTTTTGGCTCTTCAAAACAATCTCGGGCCGATCTAGGCAGCTCATGAACGTCAATAATGAGGTCCATGGTGCAAACTTCACCAACTACACATGTGCAAAGAAAGGAATGGCCGCTGTAGAAGAAATGCGGAAAGGGAACCACCGAGGTAGCTTGAAAGAGTGCCAACATTGCACAGCTAATATGTCGTCAAACCTACAAAAATAGCCAATAACAATTGATTTGAAAAGATCATTGTCATCTAACCGACGTAGGTTTTGCCCACTCCCCATCAAAGGTCTACCGCACTATTATCGCACAGCGAACGCTACCCACTACACACATAGATATCCTATAACCGTTACTTTCCATACATACGTAGCACAGAAACAGCAACACAAAAACGAGACGCATGGTCTGAACCTCCTTTGTTACAATTAACCCACCTTCACACCTGCATGGGAAAGAAAGTAAAAGGTATGCTTTGTGGGCTTAATCACACTAACCTTCACCGTTAGTAGCCGAACTCGTGCATGATTGCGAACTCGTACTCGTAGCAAGTTGTTGGTCAACCAGGCAACGAGCGCGCAAATGAGGCGCGGCGTGAAACTATTTCAGCGCGTGAAACTGATCAAGCGCGTTACGGTAGGGTAAAAGTATGGAAGCGTGCCCTAACCGAAGCGAACCCCAACATGAATACACGCATTAGTGAGCGCGCTCAACACTGTCCGCGTTGCCAAGAAGAGCGTGCTGCATGCCAAGAAAAGCATGCTGCCGGGAAGAGCGCGCATGCGAACCCAAGGATGGAATGGTGCAGCAGTAGTGAATAACCTCTAGCAGCATTCATTGCACACAGTTCTTCTCATTGCAAGGAGGTACGGCACATGAGGTTGCGCTCTACAAATACGCGTCAATAGTGTGCGCGAAAGTGTGTGCGTGCAGCATTTGTGTGACGTTCACAGCCCTCGCAAACTTTTTTTTGCCAAGGGATAGGTGTAAATTATGCGGGAGGAGGGGGTTGCGCGGCTTTTTGTTAACCTTTGCCTTCGGCTTCTGCTTCTAGGCGAGCCCGCAATCCTCCGTGATCTAGGCGCGGGCACGGCGTTTTGCTGCACGCATTATCAACACATGTTCTGAAGGAGTGAAAAATCTGTTCCACAAATATCCAAAAATTATGTAATTTCATGTATTGTTTTAAAAGAAATTCATCATATGGTAGTGGTCTAGGAAATAGTGCTGCAGCGATTTCAGCCCGCGCGCGGTGCCGATTTTCACAGGCGCTAGATCGCTACGGTAACATTTCACAGCACAACCAAGATGTATTTCAAAAATTCAATGTTTTAACTGTGTGGATGCAATAATTAATTGTAAAAAAACTATGTGCCATTGCCAGTTCTAATTGGCGCATTCTCGGACTACTAACCGGCGATTTTTCCTCACACGTCACTGGTCCTTGAAAAATTGGTGTGCTTTTGATGTATTGTCCTGCAAGTTTCACAATTGAAACCCTGCATTGGTCTTGCCAAATTGGGCATTATTCTCCAGACAAACTGTTGCTATTTGTGTGCAATCAATGCGGTGCCGAACGAAAAAAGAGAAATTTTTGCACTGCGTACTTTTCACAGGAGAAAAATTTGCACCAAATTTATTTTGCACCCGGGCCTTGAAAATTGACCAAGAAATTTCGAGTACTTCAAGATTTTTTGTTGGCCCAAGAGGTTTTGTAGGCACTAGGCACACCTTCCTTTTGGTTGCTGCTGAGCTAGTGGAGCCACAGCCCTCAAATCCCCCCTTTGGTCTGCGAATGGTCCTTGAGGTAGCATGTTCAGATGTATAGTGGTCTGCCAGCTAAGAAGCCTTGGGTTCAATTCCTGGTAGCTCAAAACAGGTAGATTCTTTCGCAAACACGCCTGGGAATTGAATGTGAAATTTCGTACACATTTGAACTATAAATTTTCCAACAAAGCATTATTCACGTCACGAAATGTAGCTGTAACACCATCATCGCTGACACTACTACTGCAATAAGATTCTGACATTTTTGGATGAACAAATCACCTTCTATCGGACTTTCCGTTGTGTTGAAATCTTATTTTTTAGCGGGGAATCTTTTCCTTTGCCATGCACCGATCTTTTTTTTTGGAGGGTTTTGCTCAAGTTTTGCATCGTTTTGCTAAAATTTTCAGATTGTTTTGCCCAAAGGCTACTACTTTTCTCACTTTTTAGCGTGTCTAAAAAATGATTTCGCATCTCCAAAAACAGTTTATACCGTGTGACCAGCAGAACTATACTATCCCTGCTGCTGATGCCACTGATGAGATCTTGATGCCACTGATGAGATCTGGCGCCCCCTGTGCGCATGGCCAGTCTGAGGACACTGCCAGCACATATGTTTATTCCGAAGGATGACGAAGGATGTGCATCAGCATGGCCTTGTCTAAGCACAGGATCCCATGTTGTGAGACGAGGGTTTTCCTGGACCTCAATGGTCTCCATTTTCTGAATCCAAATTGGTCCATGTCTCTTTGGTATCCGTTCTTTCTTTTCGCAGGCACACTCTTTTGCTGCCTGAATTATATGTATGGGGATGTTGTTCCGTGAATTTGGGCTTGCCATTCAACCTTGCATTTTGCTTGGCTAGGCCGCTGCGGTGGCATATTCTCACTTTCGTGATCTGGTTTGTCTCGAACGTGAACCCGGGTGGGGAAAGTCGCTGCGTGCACGAAAAAGCAATTTCATGCCTCCTAACACGTGGCACTGTTATATCTGAAATGAATGCATATGCAGCAAGAGGACCAATAATGACAAGCGCTTCTTGCGATCATACACCATGCGGAACAACAGGACATGCTCACCACTTGAAGATGCCTTTGAAGATGCCTTTGCCTGAGGTTTAGGGGCTGGTCTGGGCTGAGATTCATTCCCAAGAACTTCAAGTTCTTGGGAATGAAATTGCCTTGCATGTGGTCTCTTGTAAAATGCAACTTCCTATCAAAGACATGGGCCATTCCCCACACACCTCGGGCAGCCTTAGCCTGAACAAATTCACTGGGAGCATCATCGGAGTCACTACAATCTCCACGTGAAGAAGAAGACTCAGAAATGTCTTCTTCTTCGGGTGGGTTAAAGTGGGCAAACACACACAACAAACGTGTCCATGACTCTATGTGACTGGCAAATTCGTCAAACCCATGTCTTTCGTGGCTGCACTACGTTTGGTACCGAATTAAAATCAGGTACCAAATTAATACAGTCCCTATGCCTTCTGTACCTTGGACAAGGGCGTAGCTTATACAAGGGGGGGGGGGGGGCATGTCCCGCCTGCACTAGGCGCCTTTCTGTGTGAGGAGAGGCAGGGCCAGCAGCTCGCATGCAGTCCTTGGGCAAGCCCTCGGTCATGCCTGTCCCTGCCCTCTGCTACCCCTCACCAGGAACCCGGACGATAGGCCAACAGCGTTCCGCTTCTGGTTAGTTTCCAAGTGACCAGCATCAAGCAAGCTACCAACTGTGTCACGCCCCGTAGTCTCAGTCTGTTGGCCGGCTTTGATTGGCAGCACCGCAATGAAAAAGGCTGGGAGCCCCGTAACTGGGACTCCACACACACACGCATACGGTCAGCAACAGAAACATACAAAGTGGACTTCACGTATTGCCTATCCCCAACACACACACACATACACACACACACACACACACACACACACACACACACACACACACACACACACGAACACACACACACACACACACACACGCGCGCGCGCGCGCGCGCGCGCGCCCGCATGTCGTGCCTTTGGTGCAGCACCTGATGTGCGCAAAAAAGCACTGTGCAGCCTGGTCAGGGCGTCTCTGTCCCCATTTTCCCTCGTGAGTAAGGACCATGCTGGTGAGCAAGGACAGCGCGCACCTTCGCAAGAAGACCGCTGGTGTGCTGAGATACTGCCCACATGCCGTGAGGCTCGGATCATACTTGGCCCTAACACCTGCCACAGCAGGTGTCAGCAGGTGTCGGCAGGTGTCAGGCAGTTTGGTAGAGGCACATGGCAGCACACCCACACACAGGTCCGGCAGGTGTCAGCAGGTGTCACTAAAAGGTTTGGCAGGTGCCGGCAGGTGTCACAAAAGTTGTGGCAGGTGTTAGCGCCAAGTACCGCATGCGAGCGTCCCGCTGGACCATGGCATTTGAGTTGAATTTCTACCTTATGCTTGTCGCTCCATTCCGGGCCGAGCCTGCGCTGTTCAGACCGCGGTCACCGGTGAGGAACGCGGCGGCTGGCCACCGGCTAAGTGCACGGCCTGCAGGGACGCCGCGTCCGTTGCCACGGCCCGTTTGACAGGCACGCCCCCCACACGCGTCCACAGGGGGATTACTTGCACCGCACGTGCACCGCGCACCGTGTTGGAACAAACTATGGGGAAAAGGTCATGCCTTGGTTCCTTGGTTACTCGATGCTCAGGTACTGCCCACACTTGGAGGCGGAGATGACGGTGGCAGGCACCCTATCACCATTTGATCGAGTGTAAGTGACAGTGATGCCCGCAAGAAGCCATGAAAGAGACATGAAACTGTAAGGGGACACAGTGCAGTATGTGCAATGGTAACCCCCCCCCCCCCAATGTCCAGCGAACAATAAAATCCTCGAAAAATGTGGTGCGAACAGGAGTGTTCGTTGGACACGCCATTCGGCACCGAAATAATTCGGTACCTAAACCGGTACCTGATCAATTCCCCCCGTGTCCAACGAACAATTTTGTCCATAAAAAATGCGGTCCGAACAGGAGTGTTCGTTGCACACACCATTCGGTGCGCACGACAATATTGTGAAGCGGGCGTTAACACATCCCTAGGCACAAGATACCCCGTCCATTCAATGCACAATATGATGGGGGCTTCCAGTTCGCACTTTTGAGAGTGGAAGCCCTCCATGTGGAAAATTTGAACATGGTCCCCGGGCTTGGGGTCCTTTTTATTCTTGGCACAGGCAGAAGTGGCAGCCCAATCCGGCTCGGGCAGTGAGAAATGTAACCCGTGTACAAAAACATTGTCAAATCGTGTAATTTTTTTTCGCGGCAAATGCGTGTAATTTTTTTTGGCGGTAAGTCCTGTAACTTATATAAAAAAGTGAATTTTTTTTCGCGGTAAAGGCATGTAATTTTTTTTCCCGTAAGTTGTGTAAATTATAAAAAGAAATTAAAAATTGAAATATTGGAAAATTGAAAAAAATGTAACTTTTGCAATACATGCGCACTGTGCACAATTGCCGGTTCCATGCGGCACCCCATAGCGACCATAACGATGGGATGCCGAGTCCACAGAGCACCAAGTACTCTGTGTGGCCACCAATTAGTTGGGACTCGGCCAATATACCATAGTATTACATGGTGTCGTTGGCACTAGAAACAAAGGAAGGCACCCACACAAATTTGGAACAAGCAACCTCAAAATAGGGGGGTGGTATACTTTGATTTCAGGATGGGTCCACAATGTCGAACTTCTATGGTGCAACGCCTAAAAAGTAGGCCTACTTAGGCTTTCCACTTGTCAACTTACGGGTGATATCCTCCTAAGGATACCTAAAAGTACCCCTATTTTTTAGGCGTTGCACCATAGAAGTTCAACATTGTGGGCCCATCCTGAAATCAAAGTATACCACCCCCCTATTTGGAGGTCGCTTGTTCCGAATTTGTGGGTGCCACGTCAAAGTTTGGGCATATCTTATCGAGTTTTGCAGATTCCTACTGAGTGCGTTTTTCAACGTAAACAAAACTGCGTGAAACCACCATGATATTCGGACTCGGCGACCTCAAAATAGGGTATGGGATTACGCGACTTCTAAGTTTTAGGCTGGGTTACCCCATTTCCTCAAGGGGGTCGTCACCACATGATCAGGCGACCTCAAAATAGGGGGGTGGTATACTTGCCTTTCGAGAGGGGTGGGGGTGGCCGAAACACTCTCCTTGATCCCCGAAAGTGCACTTTCGGGGGTCAAGAGGGCAAGGGAGCTCAAGAACGCCCTCCAAATCATCACTAGGCGGTTCAATGACCCGCTTCAGAGCGTGGGACAAAATCACAAGTGGACCACAAGTGGGCCCAATCTTAGGCGGCCCAACTGGGGGTGCCTCCAAAAAGGGCACTGTCAGAATTCTGACAGTGAAAATGGAGTGGTGGCACCCCATGTTTGTGGGCAGCGCGCCTTTGGGATGTAACGCAAACCCCCTCACAGGCTACATTTTGGCATCTTTTGGCCCATTTATTGGCCGGCAAAAAAACATGAAAAAATGACTGTTTTAGGCAATGTCGACACCCAAATTGCACGGAACAGCCAGTTGCAGGCACACTGAAAAAGGCGCAACATTGACTAGGTGTGTGTACCAGTGTTTGCAAAGGGGTGGCAAGGGCGCAGTCACGTAACTAGGGTCCCAGGGACAGTTTTAATTTGGATGGAGGAGGACATGAAAAACCGCTGTCAAACAGCAAAATTCTGACAGATGTTTTTCTGCAAAGCCTTGTTCCAGGACCTAACCGCCACAGGATAAAAAGGGTGCGGGTAGAGGAGGCACTTGGGACACTATGCATGAAAGGCACGGGCCGGAGCAACGCATTTGTGGCAATTCTTGTCGTATGCAGATTCGCATAGCTGCAGACGGCAGTGCACAATGCTACCAACAGTTTGGGTTGAAGCAACACAAGGTGTCACTGCCAGAATTCTGACAGCGAATATAACTGCGGAAGGCACAACTGGGAACATCCATTCCGTAGCCGTGCTATTCGCAAGGAACGCTGTCAGAATTCTGACAGTGACACATTGTGTTGCTTCTACCCAAACTGTTTGTGGTAATGTGCAATGCCGTCCGCACCTATAAGAATCTGCATACGCGCATTGCGTTTCTCCGGCCCGTCCCTTTCATGCATAGTGTCCAACATGCGTTCTCTACCCGCACCCTGTGGCAGTTAGGTCATGGGACAAGGGTTCGCAGAAAAAACAACAGTCCGGATGTTGCTGTTTGACAGTATTTTCCCCCATCCTATTTACAATCGTCCTTGGGACCCTGGTTATGTGACTGCCCCCTTTGCCACCCTTCTACGAACACTGGTACACAGACCTGCGCTTTTTCAGCGTGCCTGCAACTGGCTGTTCCGTGCCATTTGGGTGTCAAAATCGCCGTTTTTGCATGTTTTTTGCCTGCCAACAAATGGGCCAAAAGGTCCCAAAATGTAGCCCGTGAGGGGGTTTGCATTGCATTCCAAATATGCGCTGCCCACAAACATGGGTTTCCACCACTCCATCCATGATTGCTGTCAGAATTTTTGTCATCAGGGTTGCTGTCAGGGTTTTTGGGCTACCCCCAGATGGTTCACACACCATGCGTCAGAGAACATAAACAGAATGACGCATTTACACTATGTGCACCACACAACACACAACACACAGCATGTAACACACAATATGCAATACAACACATGGAACACACCATATGGAACACACAACGTGCCACACACAACACGCCACACATGTCATGGAAAACAGAAAAAAATGTACAAAGATGTCTCTAATGCAGCCACTGTAATAGGGGTGACTGGCAGACACAATGTAACGGAGGTGGTCGACTTGGGCACTGTCAGAATTCTGACAGTGCCTTTGCCTTTTACAGGGTACGCTTCATGGAAGGGTGATCGGTCAGATGACTGGGGCTGAATGGTGCAAAACGTGGTGGTTTGCATTGTCCAGTTATGCCTGCCTGCATTCGCCATAGTGCCCAAGGCAGGCACACATCACTGGACAATGTAAACCACCAGAATTTGCATTGTTCAGCCCCAGTACTTTGTAGCCATGTGACCGATCACCCTTCCATGAAGCGTACTCTGTGAAAGGCAAAGGCACTGTCAGAATTCTGACAGTGCCCGGCTCAAACACCTCCGGAACACGGTGTCTGCGACCCTCCCCAATTACAGTGGGTGCAACATTGCTACAGAAAAGGGCTTCTGCAAACCCAAAAGAAAGGGGGCCAAAGGGGTGTTTTTTAGCACCCCCAGTTGGGCCGCCTAAGCTACATGCACACTTTTTTTGTTGTCAGTAAAATTGGAAAGAAAATTGGCGGTAAGTCGTGCACAAAAAACATTGTCAAGTCGTGTAATTTATTTTTTTTGCGGTAGACGCGTGTACAAAAAAATGGTCAAGTCGTGTAATTTTTTTTGTGGTAAATGCGTGACAAAAAAAATCGCAAGTCGTGTAATTTTCATTTTTTTTTGCGGTAATGCGTGTAAAGGGTTTACACGACTGACCGCAAAAAAAAAATACACGACGCGACGATTTTTTTGTTGCACGCATTTACCGCGAAAAAAACTATACAAATTACAACATACACGCTCGGGCACCTTTGGAACGGACAGCTCACCAGTGTGATACTGCTTGTATTGCAAAGTATAGCACCTCCCAGCCAGGTGCAACCAGAGAATCAGTCATGGTGGGCAATAGAGGTCCTGTAATTGAGGGACACCATTCCCTCACAACCTGCTTTACAAATTCTATTGCCTTCGGCAGTGCACCTCGAAGAGAGGTTGACAGTCAGCCAATCCGTCAGTTAGTGAGGCAAGCAGTCAATCAGACAGTCAGTCGGGCAAGCAGGCAGAGGCAGACAAAAACACACAGTTTGGGGTTTTTCAGTGGCAGACTTGGCTTCAAGCAGTGGGGAGCAGGGATGCTGTCAGATCAAGCAATGGTGGAACGGTAATGCACCCAACTGCACACATGTAGGTCGGCGGTTCAAATTCTGGTCGGCCGACCGCCGGCAGCACCGGCCGACCGGTCATCTCTGCCCAATCTGACCCTCATTCTAACCCCGCTGAGCACAAACTTCTGAGCAAAAACTTTTGACCTCCCTCCCCCCCCCCCCCCACGCCCCCCCCAAAAAAAATTGTGATATCCAGTTTCAGGGGATAGAGGCCTCAGAATAAAAAATATCCATTGGGGGGTTGTCTTATTGGGCAAAATAATGATTTTACAAGGGGTTGGACATCCAATATCATGCCTTGGGGTATGCTACGCGAATGACCCCCCAAAAGCGGGGTATACGACGCCCGCGCCTGCGCTTGATCTAACAACCTCTCTTTGAGGTGATTTGCCCAGCAGTGCTGCGTGATACATCACAACAGTCCTTCGTTTCCCGAAACCTTAAGCCTGAAACAGCGGTTCTGGAGCGCGGAACCTAATTGAGTACCTAATTAATTAGGTCCCCAAAGAAATACGGTCCAAACGGAAGTGTTCGTTGGACACGGGAGCCGGGGTACCTGTTATAGCTTGGAAACACATGCATTTCACTGTCAGATAAGTGCAGAGGCCTACAAATCTTCCCAATACACGCACCGCGCGCACCGCGCACAATACTCCCTCACACATCCAGTACATGCAACAGAGACAACACAGGTTGACATACCGATGGTTGCAAAACACATGGACCATATCGGACTTGTGGCGAGGCACTGCATGAGCCTTGCAGTCCGTCTCAGGTCCCCACTTACAGTGGCCCCAAGCCCAAGCAGAGGGCATGCCAAGAGGAGCGGGGGCCATGCCGATGACATGAGGGAAGGCGGGGGAGAGGGCAGTCGTATCGCAGTGTGCAGGCAGCGCGACTTGGAGTCTTGCAGGCGTGTTGTGGGCGGCGAAACATCCACAAAAATCGTCATTGGGCCACCGGACACTATTGTAAAAGTAGCATCATTTTGCTTCGGGCAAGAGGGCCCGTTTGGGCGAGTGGGCGAGGGGCCTCCACCAGACACCCCAGGGGACTTGGGATTGTCCCCGGGGGACACCACACAGAACACGTGCTCCCGGGGTACAGCGGGACGGCCCTGCGGCGAGGACAGAGCGTCATGGCTCATAGGTCTTCGATGAACTCCGTCGGTTCGAGGGCCGTCGACCTGGAAGGTGCTCGAATAAGTCATAGGCTTTGCTGCTGAGCCGCCTGCTGCTGGTCCGCCGTGCCTGGGAGTGGTCCACTGTCGCCCGCCGCTCGTAAATTTGGCCGCAGTCCATTGGTCTCGGGGCGGGCGATTTGGTTCTGCGTCTCCCGCCTGGCGGCTTGAGTGGCTGGTCTTCCGTGCTCTGCGCTGAGGCGGCGGATCGTCTGCGATAAGGCTCCTGCGGGCTCCAGAAGGAACTGAGGTTCACGGGGTCCGGCAGCCCGGACTCGGTCAGAAAGGGGTCCTCATCGTCCTCGGGGGGATCGAACCGCGCCCCGTCCGCGTGGACTAGCACGTCCGCGACGGTGGTGCCGGACGGGGCGGGGGTGTAGCAGTCAACCACTTCGCCCGTGGCCTCCCCGCCCTCGTCGATCTTCAGGATGTAGGGGTCGTGCAGGGAGAATTCCGTCTCGGGCTTGGCTCTGCCAAAGTCCGTCGGCGGGCCGCCGCCCGGCTTGACCTTCGGGGCCTTGCCCGCCACGATCCCGTAGTGCTCGTTGCGGAAGTAGAACTGGTGCCCCCTGTACCCCATGTTGCCCGCTATCGTGTTGGCCTTCAGGCAGCCCGCAGCGCAGAGCTTCGCCACACCGGGGGAGCCGCAGTACGTCACGAGCGTGCGCTGCTGCGCCTGCTTCAGGCTGAACGCCGCCCAGATCCGGTGCTCGAGCTGGTACCGCATGATGCTCACGATCCTCTCCTCCAGCTTCGGCCGGCCGAAGCTCAGGTGCTGCTCCATGCCGGTCCTGGCCACGGCGCTCTTGAGCTCCTCACAGGCCTGCTGGTCGGTGTCGGTGCAGTACAGCTGCAGGGACAAGAAATGCCCGACGGAGCCCGCGCCGGGCGTCCCGTACAGATTCTCGTGCAGCTCTCGCATGGTGCTGTCGAGGGCCGGGAGGTAGCCCAGCATCAGGCCGGCGGGCCTGAGACAGGTGCACGAAGGGGAATAGAGAGTCGGCGCCCAGGCCGAGACAAGGCCGTTCGCGCAGTGCGTGCGCCGTGCAAAGTGTTGCCCCCCCCCCACCCCTTGCGCACGCTGAAAATCAGGAAAACGACCGTCAGACAGGGTCGCCCAGCTACGCCATACTCTGACAATGGTCGTCAGCCTCCGGAGGCACACCGGCATCACTGCAGTTCTCATGTTCGGGGAACGCGGCGGAGCCACGGCCACACAAGTCCGGCAAAGGGCCGAAACGGCCAGTTCAGTTTGCTCTCCCTCACCTGTCGCTGTTCTTAGACAACGCAGTGCTTGCGCAAGGGGGGGGGGGTGTCGGCAACTGTGTGGACCCTCATTTTTGGCCCTTGCCCAAACGCGACGGGGGGATCCACCCCGATGGCTTTCATGGATGGGGCGCATGGTCTGTGTCAGTGTCCACGGGTCATGGCCTTGAGTCAAAGGACACGTTCACGCAGCCACCGAAATGGCGTTCACAGTGGCTGCCAAGCCGTCCCTCAGGATCGCCTGCATGGCCCCGCAGTGCACGCGTAGTGCACAAACGTGCCCCTACTGGACAATGCGGGGATCCCTCGCTCCGAATGCTGTGACAAGGTTAGGGTTAGGCTGTGACAAGGCTTGTGGATGCATGGCACAACATGTGTTGGCACGGACAGTCCCTGGGGTGGACAAAAAAAGGTTTCCGCGCGGGGGGTCATTGGAGCCCCTTTCTGAGACCTCCCCCCGCTTTAAGGCTCCTGTGACGGGGACCATACCTACCCCAAACCCCGCCAACGGTGATGGTACTTATGTCCAGCCACATCCCATGGCACAAAGAAAAGTGGAGGATGTAGCGCCCCACCTAGGCCTACCGTTGGCACAAACTACTCGGATGCAGACGTCAACTCTGACACATCAGAGGAATTGGAATCGGAAGCAGACTTAGCATCTTGAATTAAAGCAGAGGTGCAGTGAGAGCTGGAATCAGAGCTAGAATCTGAGCTGGAGCCAGTGGTAGAAGTTTCTGCAATGGGGGCATGATCTGCATCCTGTATGCGGAAATCAACATAAGAGGATTGTTCCGGTTGAGGTCACATAACTCCTACCCTCTCAGGGGCCCACATGTGGGCAAAGTGGCAACATAAGCCCTGCCGTCTCGGGGCCCCAAAATGGGGTAGAAAGGGACCCCAAAGAAGGGTTCAGCAATAGGTCTGTCACGGGAGCCCCTTTCCCGACCCCCCCCCTCCTTCAACGGGCTCAAACGCCGCCCCCCCCCCCCCTGGCCGCGCAAACCATTTCCCCCCCTTCCCTGTAGCCCATACCGTCACAACATCCCCAGTTGCATCCTTTAGAGTAGGTACACGGAGTCACGAAGGCCAACATAGCAAAAATGGGTGAAAACTGCATAAACCGCGCATCCCACTCCGCTCACACACAGTTAGGACACTTTTTCAGCTCAAAATCGAAAACCCAAAGAATTCGTGATTTTTAACCCCCATAAGGGGGGGGGGGGGGCATTTTTCAACCACCACCACCCCATGCCCCCCTCAAAAAAAGTGGGCTTTAAGTGGGAGGGGGGTTCTAAGGGGGGTCGAGACCAAACACTCAATGGAAGATGCAATTATTGGACGAAATAATGATTTTACAAGGGTTTAAACCAACAATTCAACCCTTTGGGGTAGGGTACACGAATACACCCAAAAAGGAGGCTATGTGGCGTTTTCCCTTAAATGTGGCCCCGTGTGGTGTTGATCTAACAACCTCTGCGAGGTGATTGTTAGGTGCGGCTGAACGGCCTAAACAACAGCAATTTCGTGGCTTTTTGGGGACCGTGGCCCTAGACTACATCGGCCTAGCGCCACTAAGTGGGTCCGCATGGGTGCCCGAGTACCCACTTTGTCTCCACATGATCACCCAAACCCATTCCAAAGACAACAGAAGAGGTTTCGGAAAATGTTGAACCTTCGAAAAAATTTAGGCACCACTAAAAAGCCTTAACAACGGCAATTTTGGGTACATCTCCTTGGAATGTCCGTCGGCGCATGTACAAAGGTCGGGGGCGGGAAGCTGGGTCAAGATCTGGCGCCCTACCTTCGGGTCATGCCCTCACCTATGTTGCAGCTGCGAAGAGGGACAAGCTGGCTACCCGGTGGGGGAATGGGGGGCCTCAAATGGTCAGGTGTGGACACACCACTTAGCTCCAGCCGCGCCTGCCCCACGGCCTTCATTGCCTCTCCAGTTCCAGTGATTCTTCCGGGCCGATGCCATGTTCGCTCCACTGTGCTGGTCTCTCACCTCCCTAGTCAGGGTCAGCGGCTGCCAGCTGGCTGCGGGTTCAGGGCTTTAGCGCCTGCTGCCTATTGGACTAGGATTGGGTCCTGGCTTGCTTGTGGTGGTCCATGTTGGTTGCCGTTGTCTGCGAGGTGCGCTTGCTGTTGTTGGCCCCATTCGCCCACACACCTTGCGAGCTACTTTCACCGGATCACGGAGGGTTTGGGGTTCAGTCAGAGGTCAACCAAGTGGATCGCTGCCACCGATCACGGCTTTTACTGCTCGTCCTTAGGATTGAAAACCGCCAGTAGGTACAGGAGTTTCAGTGTTAGCTTACACACAGCCACACACATGGGGCCAGGTATGACAGGGATTAAGGAGTGCTGATGTGCATGAATTCAGCCACTAGTGTGTAACGGTGTGAACCCTCGGTGCTGCACGAGATCGTGGACGTTGTGTCCGGTGTGGAGGGAGCCAGCCATTCATCATCATCACTGGCTTCTGTGCCCCATCGCGACGAGGGTGAAAACCTGTCTGTAAAGAGCATTTGCATGATGCCACACAGTGGCCCTTGCTCCTGCGGGGAGCGAGACTAGGCTCTCGAACGCCATCGCGTGGTTGGCGTGCCCCCACTGGCAGAGGCCAACGGTCGTTTGGAGGCTAGTGTGCAGTCCTCCACATCGACTAGAGGGGTGGTGCCTGCCTTGTGCTGGTGCGGGGGGTGGTGGCCGCTGGTTTGCCCGGGCGGGGGGGGGGGGGGGGGCGTCCCTGGTACCCTGGGGTTCTGCTGCAGCGTGGCTAGGGCGGCGGGGGGGGGGGGGGCAGTGCCCCCGCCCCCCCCTGTCTCTTCCGGGGACCACAGGGGCGCTTCTTCCAAATCGGATACGTCCTCCTGGCCGTCGTGGTTGGGTGGGTTTTCGCAACGCACTGCGATTAGCAATCCTTTCAACAATGGGGACCATCGGCGTCCCATGTCCGCCAACGTATCCGCTTTGGTGTTGCCGTGGATCCCCACGTGTGAGGGTACATGGAGCCAGCGCACTGCCGGTCCCGCACGTTCTATTTCTTGCAGCAGTTGTTCCCAGAGGTCCACATGCCCTACCGGTCCCCGTGACCCTTGCCATTCGTGCCGTTGCCACTTGCTGGCCTTGCCCGTCGCCCCCATTACCACTAGCTATGAGTCAGAGCACATAAGGGTTCTCCGTTCCGGGTGGTGCAGGCGGATGGTGTGGAGCGATGCCCTTAACTCTCCTCGGGCTTTGGTCTGTTTCTCAGTTGTGGGGAGGGGTGCTGCCATGTCCCTGTGGTCCGCGAAGTAGACCCCATACCCACCCAACATTCCTGCCTGGGGGTGGGTTTTTGAGGAGCCATCGGTGTATGCCACTTCCCATCCCCCCCCATATGTATTCATCAATTACACTTTGCGCTACTGCTGCCATTTCCGCTCCGTGGATATCTTTTTTCCCCTTCATCTCATGCTCTGGTATTCCATATATGACTCACGAACATTATATAATGTCTTTGTCCTCCTCCTCCTCGGCGGCAGCGCCTGTATTAACCACCCCAGCCGCCACGTTGCCATCCTACATGGCTTGGTCTCCCATGCCATCCTTAGGGGCTGGGTGCTGGGCTATGGCCGGCGCCGTGTCCGCTCCCGCTCGCTGCACCCGCAGCATGTGCACCCGCAGACCCACCGTGCAGTATTGCCCCTTGTCGGCGCAACGGCACACCAGCTCCCACACCCTATCGGGGCGCCGCATGCCGCTAGCAGCCACCACTGCGCCCGTCCAGTTGGTAGGGATGCCCTGTAGCTCAAGGTCGAACACCGGGCGGGCAAGCGTGCCGCTAGATAGCTAGGTGCAGCACACCCAGATGGAAACGTCTTGGCCAAAGACCTCAATAGCCGCACGCCGCAGCTGAGCCTGTTGAGCGCCCATTAGCGGTGCTACTAGGCCTCTTCCTTGCCGAAGCCAGCGAAAAAAAGCCGCTGCACTTTGGCCGCTGCAAGTACACCAGGTTCCAACACGCAAGCCATCTACGCGGTAGCAAGGAAGTCTCCCTCAAGCGGTGGGGGGTCGAGGTCGGGGAGGTCTACGGGGGGTTCCTCGGCCCCCCTCTGGGTGGGTCCAGCACACTTGCAGAACGTGACCTTGGGGGGCCAGATCCGCCATCTCCAAGGGCAGGAGCTCCGTGAGCATGGCACGCTAGAGGCCAGGGCCGAGGCCAAGGAGAGATAAGGGGCCAAGGCAGCAGAGAGCGGCTAAGCAACAGTGGCCGAAGGCTGCTATTGGGCACCGGTGCACGCCACTGTCGGATTATCGCTGGGCATGGGGATGGGGAGTCAAGTCCCCGGAAGAACAAGAGTGGTGCTTTCAGTAAAACAGTGCAACCTCAGGAAAGCACACCACAAAGCACCAAACAACGGCAATTTGGGCTTTCGGGGGGGTCATGGCCCGAGCTACATGGGCGTAGCGGCCATTATGTGGGTCCCCATGGGTGCTCAAGCACCCGCATTGTCACCAAATGACCTCCCAAATCAATTCCAAAGGCAACAGAAGGGCTTTATAAAAAATCGAATTTTCGAATTTATGAGTGCCACTAAATTGCCTAAACAACGGTAATTTCGTGGCTTTCCGGGGGCCCAGACTACATGGGCCTAGCAGCCACTACATGGGCCCCCATGGGTGCTCGAGTACCCGTATTGTCACCACATGACCACCAGAACCCATATGAGAGGCAACAGAAGGGCTCGGGAAAAAGAAAATTCTTGAGGAAATGTCAGCCAACACATTCCAACCTGAAGACAGCTAAGTACTCACCGGCAAGAACCCATAGGGCGGGGGGTGACCGTGGGTACCCAGAGTTCTGACCCGAGGGCCCTGCCATTGGTTAGGGGGTTTATGTACAAGAAAAAACTTGTTCAGGACCTGGTCTAAATCGACACACGGCGTCCACAATACACAAAAATGTTTTTACCAGTCCCAACCCCACCCCCACCCCCAACCCCCTCCCAAAAAAGCGGCTCCCGGGTACAGGGGGTGTGGAGGGGTCCAAATAAAAAAAAATTATTGTGGGATCCTTTTTCTGCCAAAATGATGATTGTACAAGGGGTTGGTCAGCCGATATCATCCATTGGGGTATGCAACGCAAATGACCCCCAAAAGGCGGATTATGACGCCCGCGCCTTCGCTTGATCTAGCAACCTCTCTTCGAGGTGATTTCCCACAATATCCCCGCCCGAAATCCCATTCCCCCGTTGTAACGGTTGTACTCCCCTTCCCCTCCATCCCCTCTCCTTACCATCCAGACCAGAAGGTGACGCACAAGGCCTGGCCGACACAGTGCCAGCCATGAGCAAGGTCACGCGGTAGCGCTGCGGGCCAAGGGGTACAATGCAGACCCACTGTGTGGCATGTGTCCTGCGGAGTGTCGGGGTCGTCGGCATGCGCCAGGCCGTGTCTTTTGGAGGGGGGGGGGGGAGGAGCACCTGCAGACCCAGATGAGTCTGAACTGCTCGGTTCCGAGGACCGACTGGTTGCCGAGGATCTTTTCCTGCTGACCACTGCCGATCCTTGATCGAGAGTACGCGAAGATGCGCCACAGGGACAGGGCGGTGCGCGCCAGCAGCTGGGGCACGCTGGGGTGCCAGAACGCGCCATCGATCCACCAGAGGATGAGGGTCGGGATCATGGCAATGATCATGAGGGCGTCAATCAGCATCAGAATGGTGGCCGACCGGCCCTGGAGGTACCAGCTGTAGAACGTGTGGAACACGTAGTAGACCACGGCGATCGTCAAGAAGGCCTTGAGTGTGGCATCCATCCCGGAGGTAATGGGGAAGCCGCTGTCCGGCAGGATACCCCAGGAGAGCGTCAACGACATATTCAGCACCTCGAATCCAATCATCAGAACGGTAGCGAACCGCAGAAATGTGTGCAGTCGCCTGCGAGGGACGGTTGGGCGGATACAAACCATCGCAGGCCATGCGAGTCAAGACGGCGTTGCCCCAGTCGCCGGTCGCCGGAAAAAATTGTTTCCAACCGGTGCTCACTGATGGGGGCCCATTAGGGGGGGGGGGGGGGGATCTTGGGTCCCAGGGACAGAATTCGAGTACCCGAGTACCCGATCAGTCAGGGGCTCCATACAGAAGAAAAAACGGTTCAATGGGACTTGGGTCGGGACCGACGTATCGTATCCGCAATAGGCCAACCAAAGGTTTTGAGCCCCAAAAGCAGCACCCAGCCCCCCCCCCCCCCCTGGGGGCTTCATATCAATAATTCTATTGCCTTCGGCAGTGCACCTCAAAGAGAGGCTGACAATCAGCCAATCAGTCAGTTAGTCAGGCAAGCAGTTTGTCAGACAGTCAGTCGGGCAAGCAGGCAGGCAGACAGAAACACACAGTTTGGGTTTTGTCAGTGGCAGAATCGGCTACAAGCAGTGGTTGAATGGTAATGCATCCGACGACAGACTTGTACGTCGGCGGTTCGCATCCCGGCTGCACCGGCCGGCCTGTCAGCTCTGCTCAATCTACCCCTTGTTCATTCCCTTCTGAGCACAAACTTTTGCACAAACTTTTGACCCCCCCCCCCCCCCGCACCACCCCCCCAAAAAAGTGTTATCCAGTTTCAGGGAATAGAGGCCTCAGAAATAAAAAATCCATTAGGGAATCGTCTTATTGGGCAAAATAATGATTTTACAAGGGGTTGGACATCCAGTATCATGCCTTGGGGTATGCTACGCGAATGACCCCCAAAAAGGGGGGTATACGACGCCTGCCAGACCTTTGCTTAGCAACTGGGGGGGGGAGGGGGGGGGTCATTTTGGGGCTGCCTCAGGACTGGCCAAGCCACCCACCCACCCAAGCTGACCCACCCACCCACCCACCCAGACCCCCCCCTACTCCCCCAGTAGGGGGGGGGGTCCCCCAGTCCGGGGGGGGGTTAGTTCAGCCTGCATCATATGTCAGTCAATTGCATACTGAAAATTTTGCCAGAGCATCAGGGACCTAAAATTTGAGAGTGACGGGCCCTGGGTTTGAACCCACGTCTGCGAATCAACAGCCAAGGGTTTTACCACTGGACCACCAGCCGTTCCGGCAGCGCTCCCCTCAAGTACTTTGTAGAGGCTGCCATCTGTTTTTTTTCATCAGAAGAAATGTCTTTGCACCTGGAAACACAAGAAACAGCAATACAACTTGCATGCACGGTGTGAACCACTGGCCCATGTGCTGTCATCCCAAAGCTCCAGTACTGTGCACAGGGTTTTACCACTGGACCACCAGCTGTTACAGCAGCGCTCTGCTCATGTACTTTGTACAGGCTGCCATCTGTTTTTTTTATCAGTTTTTATTTATCAGAAGAAATGTCTTTGCACCTGGCTCCTTTTTGCTGCACAGGGAGTGGGCAGAGAGGGGCATGCATCGTGGGGGATGCACCGTGACCTCCTTGAAGTGAAGGGCGGCCTCTGGCAGCATCGCTGGACCAGAAGCCTGCACAGGATACAGCAAAATGTCTGGTCCATCCTGGCTACCCGGTTAGTTTGGGAGAGTCAGGCCCTACCCAGCCCCTACCCACCCACCCACCCACCCACCCACCCAGACCCCACCCCCCCCCCTGGGGGGGAGTAGGCACCTTGGGCCAAATTGCCCAAAACCAAACTAACCCACCCACCCACAGGCCACGGACCCACCCACCCACCCCCCCCCCCCCCAGTCCAGTCGGACCACCCTTAAGCAAAGGTCTGACGCCTGCGCCTGCGCTTGATCTAACAACCTCTCTTCGAGGTGATTTCATTGAGGGATGATTCCATACCCAACACGATGATGTCACAAAGAGCCAAACATCCCATTGCATTCATTGGGGTGTGCCACGCGAACACACCCGGAAACTGGTGGTACACACCGTGCGCGCATGCCCGAGATCTGACAACCCTCTTCGACGTGACTTTTTTTAGGTGTTGTTTTATTGAGTTCCCCATTTAATTCTGAGCATCTGAAACACACGCCATTGTTGCTGAGCATCTGGAACACATGCCGTTGGGGGGGGGGGGGCGGATGGGATGAGCTGGGAGTATGTCCAGCACTTGACAGCACGGAGCTCAGCCGACTGCAAGTGTCAGCACTTGTGTCGTAGGCTGCCCCACATTGGACTCGGAGCCACACAAACCACCACAACCCAGTTTGAGACTGGTAGTTTCCGAATGCACGTGCCTAGGGGTCACCCTCTGATTGCATACCTCTCCGTGCACAGCACACGAGCGGCAGGCAGGGCAAGGCAGTCCGAGATGTGAAGTCACCCTCCTGTACCCTGCACAGAGAGCAACTGCACTGTTCACACCACATTCACTGCCTGTCCAAGTCTTCTGCTCCCAGAGGCACAGTATGAACAACATCGGGCGTCATGAAGATGTGGGTCGAGCCCAGTACCAAGGGGGGGGGGGGGGATATTCCGTGCGGGGGAAAATACAGATTCTGGTGCGACAAAATCTGTGCTACTTCTTAAAAATGAGCGAAAAAGTTATGTATGCTTCCCAATAGTTGCTCATGAGAAACAGTGGGCATTTGCAATGCCTAACGTATACCTGCACCAATCCTTAAAAACACCGAGCAAATTGCATCCAAAAATTTCGTACAGAGTTTGAATTGCAGAGATCTATTGCCTTCGGCAGTGCACCTCGAAGAGGGGCTGACAGTCAGCCAATCAGTCAGTTAGTCAGGCAAGCAGTCAGTCAGGCAGTCAGTCGGGCAAGCAGGCAGGCAGACAGGCAGACAGAACCACACAGTTTGGGTTTTTTCAGTGGCGGACTCGGCTACAAGCAGTGGGGAGCCCGAGGTGTAGCAGAACAGTCAGCGGTTGAGTGGTAATGCAATCAACTGCCAACAATCATGTCGGCGAATCGATTCCCGGCCGACCGACCTGCCGTGCCGGTCGACCTGTAAGCTTTGTTGTACCCGACCTTCATTCAAATCTTTCTGAGCACAAACTTTTGACCGCCCCCCTCTCCCACCACCACCACCCCCCAAAAAAAATTGTGATATCCAGTTTCATGGGAATAGAGGCCTCAGAATCCAAAAACCCATTGGGAGATCATTTTATTGGGAAAAAAAATGGTTTTACAAGGGATTGGGCATCCAATATCATGCCTTGGGGTATGCTGCGTGAATGACCCCAAAAAAGGGCGGTATACGACGCACGCGCCTGCGCTTGATCTAACAACCTCCCTTCGAGGTGATTGTAGCTTGCATAATCGCCCCCCCCCCCCGGTATGTAATGATGCAGCCAGGTGGACGCACCCATGAGGGGGCCACCCACAGGACTGACATGCACCAGGACCATGCGGGGTAGTGGCACAGGCACCCACCATCAAGCTGCTGCCTCCTCTGCATCCGCCAGCTGCGGCCAAGAGAGTTGTCACCCCGCCCTGTCACAATGGCTGTGCAGGGGGTGGAGGTAGACTGAGGGTACCCATCACCTGCAGTCCCCAGAATGCAAGGCCATGTAAGATCATGTCGGCCGCCAAGTTAACAGAGACAGGCAGCACATCAAGCCCTCGCTGTGGAACACCAAGCGCTGTGGGGATGCACGGACTGTAAACTACTGATGGGCCAAGCTACTGATACCCCACACACGTGCCACCTCAGACATAGTTGGGCGAAGCTGGACCAGGGCCTGCCCTGGCTCAGCAACCATCTCACGGACCGTGCGGGGGGTGGGGGGGCGTCCCCCATCCACCATCCATGAAAATTACATCCACGACCATTTTACCAAAATCAAAAAATTTTTACCAAAATCACAGGGTCTGTGTGCTTGTCCGCCGGGTGAAGCCGCGCTGTAGGTTTTGTAATTACAGCATTCCGGTGTTCTGTGATTCTGCAATTTTGTTGTGGTGTTCATGTGAACGGCCCTACGTGTTTATGCTCTTTTGGTGTTTGCCAGAACTGATGCCTGCGTAAGCCGAAACTTGAGTATTTGATAGGACGGTGAATTTCTCTTCGTGTTGAGCCCATGTTGCTGCACTGAGGTATTCTTTGTGGTCACACTCTTGCGGCTGCGACGGTCGCGCTCTTTTTGGGGCGTGCCCCATCCACAGCATCCAACAGCAAATCTGCATCCTGAGAAACATCAGCACAAAGCATATCCCCATGACTTCTGAGTGTAGAAATTAACTGCTTCTGCCACTTTCGTCGCAAATTACCCAATCCCTTCAGAGCCACAAAGAGACGCAAATTGGGAATTAGGTCCTGCAGTGCATTGGCAGTTTTGCGTATATGCTTCTGCTACTTCACGAGAATATTCATAGCAAATGGAATGCGGAGCACATGTACCACATGACATCTTAATTGATTTTGATTTTGGTAAAAAGGACGGCACCTATCGGCCTCTCACCCCCTTGTGCCCTCCCTCTCTCAGCCTGGCCTATCCTCATTTGAGCAGGGACACCTCCACGTCTGGATGGGGAGAGGGGGATTTCTTGCCCATCCGCTGGGTTGGGGGTGAAGGGGGGCCGGTTCGAAAAAAGAAGTGTGAGAGTGCTCAGCCACCCCTAACAGCTCGGGGAAATTAATTTTTACTGGCGGCAGTGGGACACTTGTCCTGCTGCTCACAAGCGCTGCTTCTGCCCCGTGGCGTCCCTCCCATGAGGGCACCGGCATGCTCCACACAAAGTCTTTCCCCAGACCGCGGTGTCTGGAGGGTGCTCACCACCACATCTGATGCGGGAAATGTAACACAGGGCCAGGGGGTTCTGGATCACCGAGTGTTGTCCATCGGTGGTACGCACGATGCTCAGGTATGTTGCCCGTTGTTTCAGGGATTGTCGGGAGGGTGCAGCACACGACAGCCCCACGCGCACACGGGCACCTGCGTTGGGACGTCTTGAGGACGGCCTTGATGTAGGCCGAGTTCGGCTGTGTCAGCGACCACCGCTGGTACAGCAACTGCAAGTACTGGATGGACCGCAGGAAGTGGTTGGCCTCCCAGTCTCTGACATGCAGTTTGTTCTTCAGTGTTTGCTTGAGCTTGCGGTTGGACTCGATGCTCTGCCTCGTGCTTCGGGTGTCCGCCAGCCCCTCAAGGCCCAGGGACCCCAGGTGGTGGGCGCGGGCGTACAGCAGGGTAAAGGTAAAGGTAAAGTGCTCGGGCGCTCACCGAACTCCAGCGTATCCGTGATCCCTACCTGTCCCTCGCAGCATCCCTTCCGGCTCGCGGGGTCACAGACACCCTAGCGCCTAGGACACTGCGTTCCAACCGCACCGGGATTCGAATCGAGCACCTCTAGTTCAGGTGTCACGTGCATGACCGCTGAACTACGCGACCTTCTCGGGCGTACAGCAGGGACAGCATGGGGACGATGCCGGTGCCGGTGCCGATGGCCACGATGCTGTCGTACAGGTGCATGTCCGCGACAGGGCTCCCGTACGGCCCCATGATGTTGATCTTGAGGCCCTCGTCGCCCACTTCCTGGAGCTTGGAGGTCCATGAGCCCTCGTCACAGACCTTGGTGGGGGGCGTGCGGGGCATGGGCGCCACGGGACGGTGGCAACAGTGCACGTGGGGGACACAGGGGGGGGGGGGGGCATCGGAAGGTACGCGCAGTGATCTTTGTACGAGGGGGCAACCGCAGAAGCTGCGTCGATTTCGTGCCCGGGTGGGTGTGGGCGGCGCATGCAGGACTCACATGTCTGCAGTCCCTAAGATCGACCGCACTTCCCGGTCTCTTCGGCAAAGGTTGCTTCCAGATGAGAGGGTTGTGTCTGCGGGTGGGGGGGGGGGGGAAGGTGCTGTCGATCGCTTGGAATACTGGGGGGGGGGGGTTCGCACCGGGAATTTTTCGCTCGAGAACATTTCGCACCGGGTTTATTTCGCACAGTGGCCTGAAAATCCCGTGGGAAATTTCGCACCCTTTCAGGATTGTAATGTTTACTACTGGGGGGGAATGTTTGCCCGGCGCGCGCCCGGCGCATGCCCGGCGCGCTACCTTTGTATTAAGTATCTTATCTCCCCAGGTTTAGCGTCACCTCGGGAAGTCCCCCAAGTAGACCGCACTAGACCGCAAACCTTCCCTGCTGCATAAGCCGAAATATGAGAATTCAACAACACAAAATGTCACTCCCACCACTTCCAACCACCACCCTTGCCATTGTCATGAACTGGGTGCAAAGAATGGGCCAAATTCTTAGACACGGCGAGAACGTACTCCAAAATGTTTGGTGAGGTGGGGGCAAAAACAGGCATGGGTGGGGAATGGTAAAAAAAGATGCCCGGCGCGCTAACACCCCCCCTAGGCAGTTCTTGCGTTGCACTGCCGAATTCCAGCGGGTTCCAGGGATGTTTTGCGAATTTCCAGAGGCTTCCAGATTTACATTCTTTACTTTCAGGGGGTTCCTGCATGACCTAGATCTCAATCCCAAGTCTGGCCCCCTAAGATGATAGGCAACCGCGGCCAAAATGATCCCATACCAAGGGGGGTGGGGGTTGTTTGGAGAAGATAATATTGCCCCCCCGCCCCCCCCGTGGTGGGCTAGAGGAAGCCGCAGGTCACCCGACCCACAGACTCTCCCACCAGTCTTTGCGTAGGGCTCACCTCCCCAACTGCTGGGCCCGGAGCACCAGGCACACACAACCCCCACCCCCCCGCCCGCACGCCAACACCTGGCACGCCACCAAGAGGTCCACAGCCCGATGGAGAAGAACAAAGGTGTGACACCGTGCCCTGACCCTGTGCCCTGAGCCCCCCGACAGCCCCCGCTATGGGATACAGATGCGTGTGCACGACCGGCGCTGTTCAGCACAAAGCAGAAGTGCAAAGCAAAAGTCAAAGAGGAAAGCTCTTCAGTGACATGTCATAGGCGCCTTTCGCTGCAGTGAACAAAGTACGTGGAGTACAAGCATTCTCTGCACCTAGTGTCCTACGACTATCAAGCTGGCATCCACAAAGATTCAACGTGTCTCAGCAGTAGCCCCCCTCCCCCGGTGGACTCCCCAGTCCACCCGTGGTTCAGAAGATAAGGAGGAATACAAACCCTGCAGAGCAGGCAGGTCGGTAGACCAGTCTGCACAAAATGGTGTGCAGGCACCAGAGTGGGTTAGGTGCCAGGAGGCGTAAGCAGACCGGTTCCAGAAGGCGGACCGGGACAGCCACAAGAGCAGGTCACCCACTGTGTCGAAGAACGACTGAGGCAGGCGGGGAGACAGAAAAACGACCCATCGAAGGGAGCTCGGCACATCCCACTCAGTTTTAGCCAAAATCCGGTGTATTGCTGAGGACATAGATGCACGCACTGCCACTGGCGGGTACCCAGATAGCACAGCAAGTTGCATCCAAGCCGCACAGGACAACAGGAACGCGCCCCAGGACCGCATAAAAGGGAGGGTGTTGGAGAGCGCTGAGAGGAAGACATTGGTGGTGCGAGGCATGGACACGGCCCAGTAACTTTGCAAGGGCGCACCGAATTTGAAAGACCACTTATCATCGAGGGCATTGGGGTGGGCGTGGCTAAGCGTTCCCTCTGGTGACACAAAGATGGTGACACCCATGCAGCGGACGCGGTTAGTCATGCAGGAGCCCTGGCACAACGCGTCTGGGTTTTTATCCCTACAGGGACACAGCACACGCAGGTTCCATATGTCCTCCATAGCCATGCAGACAGGGTACATTGTGCTCTGGGGGGATGGGCCTTTGGCAGCAACCATGAGGTTGTCTCTGAATTGGCGTAAGGCTACCACATTCTTGTCTGGGAGGGTCCACTGTAGTATACCTGAGTCGGTCACAGACAGATCACCCAGTTGGCGGAGTCTCGCCCCCCCCCCCCCCCCTGGGGATGCGCTAAATACACAAAGGCACGGCGGTATCTAAGTATCTCCCCCTCACCAGCCCCTTGGTGGATTTTGGGGAGTGTCAGCAGACTAGACGACTGTGAGACCAGACAACCGGAGGGTGGGACCCAGTCACGCCGGTCACACAGGCCGTGGGACACCGCCTTTGGCGCAAGCCGAGACCCAACCCAACCCAACCCAACCCAACCCAACCCAACCCCCCAGCCCCTGCACATGTCAATGGCCTGTCCTACGATACTTATTTCGGAGTAGGGGGTCCGGTGACGGAAGGGGGGGGGGATGCTTTCTCATTCGTGTGGGACCCCATTGGCATGCACGTGGGGGGCGGGTGAGGAGCCCACGGCTCAAAATATCATCAATTTTGTACAGAAACTTTCGTGTTCAGCATTCCCTGCCCTCTGCACTTGCTTGAAGCATCTCTCTTGTACCTGTTGCTGTATCTTTGTGATAATGATAGAGCTCCCCTTGGCAACTTCTTTTGTAGTATTCCAAATTATCCACCTGCATGTACATCTCAAACTGTGCGGGGGGGGGGGGGGGGATGGACATGGGGTCTGTCCCAACCCTTAAAAACGCCTATTGTAATTCTGTCCATTTCCTGGACACAAATTGGGAGGGCCCACCGGGATGGCTGGATGCCCACGAAACAGGAAATTTCCTGGAGAAAGGCATTGTCTTTTGCTTCCTTCTTTGGTTGAAGCGCTGAACTATGTTGTGATGGCATCAGATGCAACCGACGTCAGTGTAGCGAGAAAGCAGTCCCTTCATGGGATGGAGCTGCAGTGATGGTGGAATGCACTGTGCAGGGTGTAGGACGCCGGGCACATGCAGACATGTAGACAGGCACATTGTTGGGGCTTGGGTCCATGAAACTACCCAGGTGCCAACCACCTTATTGCCAACAAAATGTGCACTAGACCTTGAAAGTGGGCGTAGAGTAGAAATTGCATCAGGGATTTGGTGGAAAACAGAATTTCTAAGGTACATACCCCCTCTCTCCTAGACTTTGTTTATAAGAGGGGGGGGGGTATTTTGGCTCTGAGACCCACCCACCCCCGAAAAAAAATCTTGACCCAAAATTTGGCCAAGGGAAAATCAAATTTGAATAAGCAGCCCTTTGTGGGACCCCCCCCCCCACTTTGGTATTAATTCCTTGTGAAAAAAGCTTGCTCTCCCCGGCAGGTACAGGAGCTTGCCGACCAATAGCCAAGCAATATCGTGGTCCTGACCCCACTGCCGGGGTAGCAAGACCTTGAACAAATCTCCGGCATTATGGCCCCTGCATGACCTGCATGACCGGGGCATTGTGGTGTGCCATGCGGTCCCCCAATGGGTTTGGGAGGGAGGGGCCCAGTGGTTGGACCAATGGGTCCCTGTGGGCCAAGGACAGCTGCAAGTGACCATCCTGAGGCCCGTTGTGCTGGTGAACACGCTGTTGCCATGCGTCACATCACGTGGGGTTCGCGCCCCTCCCACAAGTTGGGATTCACACCGACCCGGGGACTGGGGCTCCCGCGGTGGTACCTCTAGGGACAAGCACGGCAAACGAAGGAGGTGAACGCATGCCGTCCACCTGCAGACGCTGTCGGCTTTGCACAGAGTTGAGCGGCTGGGTAACATCGGGAGGTCCTCAGATGTTGGGTAACATGATGTAAACGGCCTCCAAACCAAATTTAGGAAAAGGGGGGGTTTTTGTGGGTGGTGGGTTTAAATAAGCGGGGGGAGTTCGCTGCATAGAGGTGTAATTGGGGGCTTTGGGGAAAAGGCGAACGGTGTAGCACAGCACCGTGAGGGCAAGGCAAACGTGACCGGTCCCCAGCCCTGGAGGCATGCCCCTAGGGCTTTGGAAGAATCCTAATCAAAGATCAATAATTGTGTCACCATGGGCATGGTTCAGCAGAAAGGGGGGTTTGCGCCCGGTAAAATGCCCTTAAAGCCCCCCCCCACCATACCCCTGGAGCAGTTTCAAAAGGGGGATGGGGGTTGCAAATCCCCTCATGACATCCAGTTTCTCACGACCCCCCAACACCCTCGGGTAACAAATACCATCCGCCGGCCTTTGTTGTTCCGTTCTGGCACAACAAAGCCCCACAATTCTTTTCACGGAATATAATTACGGGGATTGGGAGAGCAGAAAAGGGGGGGGTGGCCACACACGGGGCTTGGGCTTCCAGTGGCTTTGCGTCAATGCCATGTGTAGGGGGAGTATCTACGCCGCACGCACACCGCGCGCTACTTTGACGGCAGGTTTACCCAGAATTGGTTGGCTTGTACCCCCTCACAAAATGCCCCCTAAGGAGAGCAAGCCCTTGTAAACATCCCTCTGCCTTGCCCGCCTCCCAATGAAAATACATCAGATGGCCCCTTGGGAGCAACCACCACACTAGTTTGGGGTCTCCCTGCTGCCTTGTCGAAATAGCGGAGAAAAATTATCACTCTTCCAGCCTGGCCACCAGTTAATCTACAGCTGCTTGGTCGGGCTGGACGGCTAAATCTCGGTGCCACACACGCACCGCACGGGCGCCACATCAGGTGCTCCCCCGTAGTTGCCATATATTCTGTGCACTCGGTAGACCCTTCCCCCGCAGGGGACGAAAAAGGCTGCGGCAAATCCGCACATACCAGAGTCAAGCACAGCCCCCGGCAACGGTGTTCCTCAGAAAAGTGGGGTCCCCGTGCCTGTCGCAGACACCCAAAAAGTGGCAGTCTGCACGGATACGCATGGAACATGTTTCAGATACACAAGGATATACCCGACACATTTCTGAGATACCCACATTTTGAAAAATGAATCTTGGTTTGAATATCATAAAACGCCCCAAGAAACGGGACACGCTGTACAGCCACAAGCCGTAATCTATCCTCTATCTTTGAAACATAAAACGTTGAGACACACTGATACACACTCATGCACACTGATGCACACTGATGCACACTGATGCACACTGATACACACTGATGCACACTGATGCACACTGATGCACACTGATGCACACTGATGCACACCGATGCACACTGATGCACACTGATACACGCTTCCAGAAATGGCGATACGCTCGATTCACAAAACTGAAATTCTGCAATGCACACCAACTGAAAGTCCGGGTCGGACGCAACACGGCAAGCAGACACACCTCAATGTAGAAGGAGAGCCGGTCACTGTTGGGGTCGGACCCGATGCTGAACGGGTGCCACCGGTGATCGATCGCTGGCACCTGCAGCATGGCGTACTGCCCCGGGGAGAAGTGGAAGTCCCACGGCCGGAGCACGCTCATCACAACTGTCTTCTGGTCCGTGCACACGAGGAAGTCCGAGATCACGCAGCGCCGCATCCGGCAGAAGCCCCACAGCTTGTCGCCGAGGTAGATCGCAAAGGACCATGAGAACCAGGGCCAGGTCTGGGACCGCGCCACGCCGACCGCTGACTGGTCCCGGAACTCCCGGTCGAGGGTGTGCAGGATGGTCAGGATGAAGATGACCAGGACCAGGTAGTGCAGGCCGATGAAGACCTCGAACTTGAGGTAGGCGCGGAAGAATGACGACACGAGGACGATCATGCAGAGCCCGAAGATGGACAGCCCCGTGGCCATGATCTCCGTGGTCATCTTCTCGCACCCGTTCACCGGGTCGAGCCCCTTCTTGTAGTCCACGCACAGCGTCCCGAAGAACCCAAAGAAGACGATCGTGGCGATGAGGATGCTGATGCAGATGTGGTGGTGTAGCCGATGTGGATGTGGAACTGCGTGATGTGCTCAAAGGGGACGGTGGTGAGGAACGTGGACAGGTACGCCAGCAGGTTCTTGCTCATGGTGATCGGGATGATGCACATCTGGAACAGAATGGCGTGCATCAGCCCGAACTCGAGCGGGGGGATCAGGCGCTTCAGCCAGTAATTCGGCGCCCCTGCCGGGACCCCGGCCTCTTTTTGCCGGAACTTCATGTAGAAGAAGTGCTGCCAGATCACGAGGGTCACCAGCAGGTGGATGGCCCGGAACACGAGCGTCTTCCCATGCAGCCGCAGGTACAGGCCCAACCGCTTCTTCCGGTTCACCGAGGCGATTTTGGGGTGCTTCATGGTCTCCTCCACCAGGGCCTGGTGCATGCCGATGTTCCGCACGACGCTGCGGAAGGCCTGCATGGTGCTGCTCGGGGGTTCCGGCTCGCCGTCGTTGTCTTGCGGCGAACAGGGGGCACCGCCGCTGAAGAAGGTGCTCCGCCGGCGCGCGTCAAACTGCGTGCTCCGCCGCCCGGGCCGCCCGGGCGCCGTGGCGCGCCGGATCTCATTGATGCTGACCTGTGGGTAACATGCTTCGGTGCTCAGCCCTTTTGTAGATCTCCTCTTTTCTCGGCCGACGGGGGACTGATAGTCACTTTCGTCCATGGTCTGTACGGCAGCAAGGGAATGTGAAGAGGAAACGTTGCCTTCTTCAACAGGGCAACTTTCTCGGGGGCGGACATTGGGGTGGAGACGCTCCCAAAGGGAGGGCTCCTGGTTGTGCTTTGGTCCTGCTGCAACACACGCAACCCTTGGCTTTAGCGAATGAAAAACAACCCCTGGGAGTTCCTGGTGGTCGGAGTTTGGTTGTGGCAGGAAAATCTCTCAATGCAGTTCCTGGCGGTTGAGTTTGGGGAAGACGAGGTTCAAATATGAAACTTAGGAGGGCTAGAGTTGGTTTGTGGAAGAGCAGAAGTCATGATATTCTGCCTTTGCTCGTAGTCCTTGAAAAGCGCACCCCTGGAGAAGGATGATCTTGGCCTACAGTTTGGGCTTACACTTCATTGCCGTTATCCCCTTGCTGCCCAAAGGCCAGCTGCCCTTTGCGCCTCATGGCGTCCAAATTACTTGGCCGCACACAGATCACAAATCGCTCCACACATGCAGTCCTGGTATGCATATGCAGCAATGTTGCATTGGAACATATCAAAATGAAGCACCAACTGTGATTGCATAGCAGACCACCACACCACCACACAAAAACCAAAAGTTAACTGCAGCAGAAATGATTCAAATGGAGTATCATACAAATGCAACCCCCATTCTCGAGCGAATGCCATGTTTGGCAGTTCTTCTTCATGGGCCGAAGCTTGGTGATACAACTGAAATCCGCCTTCTCCCTGCCCATAGGCTTGCTACCTGTCCTAGCTGAGCCGTCTTCTGTCAACCCTAAAGGGGTTTGCATGGTACAATATAGTAAGGCGCACCACTGTTTTGCTGATTATGTGCCACCTTGCCTAAGGTTGCTCCCAATTGATCAAGCAGCAACACGTCTCGTCAATCTAGAGGTGGAAGTGTTCCAGGAAAGTGTGAGTGGGTGAAAAGGAATGCGCTTTCAGAAGCCATTGTGCCAATGCTAGCTTCCAATTAAGTGCTTTGGTTGTAGTTGTAGAATCACTTGGTCTAGGCAGTGCCACGGCTACAATGGGGCAAAGAGAACCACGACCCCTTGCACCACCACAGAGGCCTACGGGTGCGTAAGAGGGTTTCTTCTTCTGGGGGTTATGTAGCACTCTGAAGCATTGAGTTGGTGTGTGTCCTCATGGACATGCAGGGACTAAAGACCAATATTCCAAAGGTGGAATATTTTTTGTGGCAAAGGAGATGGACTCCATCTTGCATTGCCGATTCACCACTCTCAACCCATCTTGGTAGTATTCCAAGTGGAGGAGTGTTCTTCAGCCGTCCCAATAACCGTGGCAGGAGGTCGCAGGCCATTGGAGCGGGTGTAGAACACCCTATCCCCAATTTTGAGATCCATGGAGAAGGTGGGCCTGAGAAATGAGGCGGGAAGTATGATGTCTTGTAGCAGGCACCCTCAAAGTGTATCACCATATCAATCAACCGAGAAACAGAGTAGATGTGGTGGAAATGGGCAAAAAATGTGTGCAAAAAAGTAGAAATGGGTGAAACAGGGTGAACATCCAAATCAGATCCCCATTGCATCAAAACCTACTACCAAACAACAATGATGCCCAAAGTACCACAAGGTATGGGTTTCTACTACGGCCAGAAGCCCAAATAGTTGCACTGCGCTTAAGGCGCCCCCCCCCATACCTACTACAACCACAGCTTGTAGCGCTCGGCCTTGAGCGGAAGCCAGGTTGTCCAGTGGACTCTCGGGTGCGTATGGTATGGGCGGATGCGGGAAATCCACGTTTTCCCGAGCGTTGGAGCCTCCATGCCCCCCAGTCCAATGCTGCACAGTCGCTCTGGTGTATATGGAGGCAGGGGAAGCTCATTGCCGTACCCAGCCAAGCCCCAAATTGGAAAGGGGCCAGTCCATATGCCCAAGGGGAAAGGGGCTAGCCCATATCCCAAACTAGAAAGGCGCCGATTCATATCCCCAACCGGAAAGGGGGCATGCAAAAGGCGTGGGTTAAGGCTCCGTATCAAAATTGGCCCAAAAAGATACCTGGTGCGCCGGCGCTCCTTCTTAGGGTCAAACTTGGTGCAACAAAGGGCACATACATCCCTATCGTCACCCACAACATCCTCATCATCATTGTCCTAATGCGCAAATGCGGCCCACATATGTGCGAGTACGTGTTCTCATGGACTATGGAGGGAACCGTACTTGTCTACTCATTAAAAGTTGTTGTAAATGCACGAGTACATACGCGTACTCATGCGGCTCAATACCATATCCCCTCCATACCTTACACCCCCCTTGTAATCTCTCCACAAATGTCGTGACTGTTCCCCCCCACGGAGGGGGGGGGGCAGTCACGAAGTGACGGTCCCCGGGGGGGGGTATCACACTGTGAATCAGCTTCGGCACCTGGTAAAAATTCTATTGCCTTCGGCAGTGCACCTCGAAGAGAGGTTGACCGTCAGCCATTCAGTCCCTGCGCCAGGCCAGCAGGCAGTCAAACAGAAACACACAGTTTGGTTTTTTTGTCAGTGGCAGATGCGTCCCTAAGCAGTGGGGTGGCCTTTCATTGCAGGCCAAGCAGTGGTCGAATGGTAATGCAGCGTGTATGGCCGGCGGTTCGAATCCTGGTTGGCTGATTTTGACGCCGCCGCCGCCGCCGCCGCTAAAAGTCAGCAGACCAGGATTCGAACCACCGACCGAAAACATTGCGTCAGCTGTGTTACCGTTCGACCGGCGATGGAGTGAAAGCGCTGAATTTCCCCACTGCTTGAAGCCTGTTTAGCGAAAACTTTTGACCCCCCCCCCACCCCACCCCCCCACCCCCCCCCAAAAAAAGTGATATCCAGTTTTAGGGGGTAGAGGGGGAATGTTTGCCTGGCGCGCGCCCGTCGCGCTACTTTTAGACTATGTTCCCCCCGAAGAGCCCCCAAGCACACCCCTTGGAAACGCCCTTAGAATTAGGTGACCCAAACTGCCCCAGCTCAAGAAAGTTGCAAACTGGGGTACACAGTACCACTCTCCCTCCTTTAAGGGCGGTCTTGGTCAACACCTTAGCAAGTTGGGAGAATGGGGGGTTAGGATAGCACAACCGCATCGATCTCCAGTAGAAGCGATAGGCGTCATTGAGGTATCGCGAACAGTAGAGCTGCATCATAACATTGGTCCCACAAGTGTGGGTGTCAATACATTCAGTACAATAGTGCTCCTTACACTCATCCCAAACTACAACGGTGGAGCGTTATGGCAACACAACACACACACTTCTGCCTCATCCTCTGCCTCATCTTGCGTGCCACAACCGAGCAAACAGCTGCTCAATGCGTGCCCTATACCACCCGTGCACGTCATTGTAACATTGTTGGCGGGCTGTCAAAGTGCCATTCTTTCTTCCAATTAATGGCACAATGACATGAATCCGGCCCTTATAAGCACCATCATGGCCCCCAACTTCGAAATCAAAGAAATCACCTCGGGTACGAGAAGGTCCATACCCGTCCCAAATCCGCTGATGTCCCGGGGGCCAAGGGGCAAATCCATATAATGTTGCCCAACATATCAACGGCAACAGTCCACCGGTAGGGCACGGGTCAAAAAAGATGCCCGGCGCGCTAACGTTCCCCCAGAGGCCTCAGGATCAAAAAATCCATTGGGGGATGCTCTTATTGGGCAAAAAAATGATTTTACAAGGGGTTGGACATCCAATATCATGCCTTGGGGTATGCTACGCGAATGACCCCAAAAAAGGGGGGTATACGACGCCCGCGCCTGCGCTTGATCTAACAACCTCTCTTCGAGGTGATTCTGTTGCCTTCGGCAAGTCCTCCTCGCAGAGAATCTACCCCAAGCAACACACACCCAAAATAGGGTAAAAAGTATATAAATACGGCCTAAAACATGCTTTACATATCTTGGATGGTAATTTTGGGTGATCATGGTATCAAAAAACAAGTTTCACAAACCTCGATTTTTTGAGTGGTATAGGCTGCAAAACCGCAGAAGCAGGTTGTGTACCAATCCCGTTTGACCCCCCCCCCCCCCCCCGCACCCAATACCCAAATAGGGTGAAAAACGCATAAATATGGCCTAAAACATGCTTTACATATCTTGGATGGTCATTTTAGGTGACTGAAAATAAAGTTCGAAAACTTCGATTTTTGAGCTGCCCAAGGTGAAAAACTACATAAGCAGGTTGTGTACCAATCCCTTGGGAGCCCCCCCCCCCCCCCCCCGCACGCAATACCCAAATAGGGTGAAAAACACGTAAGTACGGCCTAAAACATACCTTGAACGGTCATTTTAGTTGATCACAATAGCAAAAAAAAAGTTTCTGAAACTTCGATTTTTGAGCCGCCCCAGGTGAAAAATTGCATGAGCAGGTTGTGTACCAATCCCTTGGGAGACCCCCCTGTGTGACATTCCGTCTGGTTGTTGCTCCTTTACTGGGCCCTGGACGGTCACCCGTTCTTCCCTTCGCATGTTGCGTCGGGTCGCTGCGTTCTGTCGGCCGCTGCAGCCGGTGCTCTTGCTGGTGTCGTTTCCGCGTTCGCGGAGGCCAGTAGTTGGCGTGTTGGGACTGTGCTGAATGTGGCATGGTGTGCCTTTTGCGTGTCAGCGGCGCCCAATAGTTGGCGTATTGAGGATGTGCTCCCCCCCCCCCCCGCGCAATACCCAAATAAGGGTGAAAAACACGTAAATACGGCCTAAAACATGCTTCACATACCTTGGATGGTCATCAAAATATCAAAAAAATAAAGTTTCGAAAACTTCGATTTTTGAGCTGTCCAGTGTGAAAAAGTGCATAAGCAGGTTGTCCACCGGCCCATTCACTCATGTAAGCCATTATTGGTGGAAACAGTCATTTCGCGTCTTTGGCACGGGTTTTCACCGGCCCTCGGCAAGGCTACAGACTGCAAAAAACGTCCTTTTGTATCGTAGTAGGCATATACTGTCACAACATCCCCACTCACACCCCTCGGAGTGGGTACCTAGGGGTCACTGACGTCGCCAAAACCGCCAACATAGCAAAAATGGCTGGAAAGTGCATAAACTGCAAAAGCGCTCGTCCCACTCTGCCCCATACAAGCCCCATGGAGTCGGGACCTGGAAACACTTTTTCGGCTCAAAATCGAAAAAAACCAAAAGATTCATGATTTTCGGCCCCCAAAAAAAGGGGGGTCTTTTTTTTTGACATTTTTGACCCGCCCCGTCCCCCCCCCCACCCCCCCCCCTCCCTCAAAAGCTCAAAAAAGTGGGTTTCAAGTGGGGGGTCTGGGGGGGTCCGGACCAAAAACTCATTGGGGGATGTGTTTATTGGACAAAATAATGATTTTACAAGGGGTTAAACAAACAATTCAACCCCTTGGGATAGGGTACCGCCGGACGCCCAAATAGTCGCACTGCGCGTGCACTGCGCTAACTGCGCGAACTGCGCCCCCTTTGCACCATGGAGCATGCTAAAGGGGCTGGGTCACAGACATCTCCTGCCCACTTGTCACTGTTGATTGTGTTTTCCACCCATCAGCTCAAATGCTGGATCTGCACTCACCCAGACCTCAGCCCCAATGCCCAACACAGCAACAGAGAACTGCGAATCCAGACAAACAGAACAATAATCTCGTGTGACCTGCAGCTGTGCAGCAGCACTGCACCAGTGAGCACATACAAAGGTACCACTGCTACCCATCAGCAATTTTCGGCCTGCCCACATCAACCATGATGCCTTGCTTGTTTGATCATGTGTGATGCTTCCTGCAAAATGTTGTGTCTGGTGTGCTGCTTTCCAGGTCGATGCAATGATGTTGCACAGAATCCCCAGAGTCCACAGAGTGGCAATGAGATCACAGCAAAACCGGCGTCCCACTGAGCTACCACGTGCTCAGAGGCCTCTATGTGCACACATCATGCTGGTGTTGATGGAAGCAAACTGCAAGCCGAGGAAAAAGGTATGCATGTGCTGCAGTGCTAGTAGGAAGCAACCCAGCAAGCTACCAAGCTACCAGCAAGAGGAAGAGAAGTGAGGGCGCAAGAAAGTAAAAGTACAAGCCCTATGTAGTGCCCAGAGTGCAACAGACGGCATATTATGGCAGGGCATAAAACAGACATGACAAAAAGGCGGGGTATTGTGGGGATGGGGGGCTGCAGGCTGGGCCACCCCACTGCACAAAGCACAGGGCTCATGCACAGCTTGCGAAAACCAGGAATCCGCATCGCAAATCAGGACGGTCGGCTTATCACAGGCTTATCACAGGAATGATCGGTGCAGCCAAGAAGAGTAGTGAATGGAGGGAACATACGGACCAGTTCGGTGGGGGCGTTCCCCACAGCGCCTGCCAGTGTTCAAACATGTGTTCCGGGGCAGAGCAGTGGGGCACAGGCCCAGGGCCACAAAAATAAGGGAACAACTCGGATTTGCAGGCTCCATTGATTATGCGACCCCAATACGACCCCAAACGAATTGGTGCGCACAATTCCCACTGTTCCGGTCCCTCGCCACCTTCAGTGCCGTACCGCGCCCCCGCTTTGCGAGGGCAACGTTACCAAGCACTGAAATGGACGGAAATACCGCCTGCTGTGGCTCTGACAAGGGCGGTGTTTGCATGCACGGGACCGGGCGGAGGACGAGGGTGGCCCCCGTAGCAGAGATCGTGACCGAATCCCAAACCGAATGTACTCCAACTCAGCACTGTGCACTGCTGTGTGGCACCGCTGTGGCATCCCCATCAGACCAGCCCCAGCCGCACATCACCGAAAAGACGTTGATTTTTTTTTTTGGTTCAGACCAAAATGAGCTGGCGTAGCCCGCTCACTCCACAGTACTCAAGACAACCCCTCGGGATCAAGTTTCAGAGCTGTCCAGTGCTACGATGATCCCACAAATGACTGTGGTAGCGGATCTGACACGCAGTGAGGATTAGCTGAGTCTGAAACCAGGTGATGCAGTGGGAGACTGCCACACCCGTAGGCTTCCCGGTGTGTGTGAGGCACAGTGACTGTAGGCTGAAAAAGACAGCGGTGTGAAGATTGAAGGCTGAGATGCGACAGCAGATTGCATTTCATATACTATCAGCATGGGATGACATTCAGGTACAGTTGGTCACTATTCGCTAGGGGCAGAGAGCACGGCTGTCCCCATTCCAGTTTAGTGGGAATGGTCGGTGACACACAGAAAAGGACGAAGAAGGAAGGAAGAACACAAGCAGGGTCACCGAAAAGATGTCAAGACGTTGATCTTCATGTTTGCAAAGGCACAAAAAGTCTCAAGCCGCAGAAACTGACAAACCAGAAAAACAAATCGCCCAGTTCCATGGTCCCACAGGTTTTGGACACACAACTGTCGTTGCTCTCGCCAGGGCGCAGTTGTCGCAGAGGAGGTGGGTGGGGGAGAAACGCTTACGGGCACTCAGTGCCGCAGCGGTGCTCGCAGGAGGCGTGGAACGGAGATGCGCGACCAACAACCGCAATCCGGTCGATCTCACAGGCCGACCCCGAGCCATGTCCGGCGAAACCCCGACCACAAGCACCTGGACGACCACAGCCATGGACACCACCGCCCATGACCAGATAATGGGGGCGGCTTTTGCACCGCGTGCGCCCGGCGGAGCGGGGTCACGCACGGCAGCGTCTGTTGCAAGCAGGGGCAGCCTCGAGGCACTTCGTTGCCCCTGGGCATCACATTGAGTGACGTCAGAAGGAGTGAGGGAGGATCTTGATACCGATGGTGAGGGACCCTGGCATCCGACTCGGTACGTTGTCTCTTGGTCGATGTTTGGCGTGTGTGACCCCCGTTGCTGTGTGTGTGGCCGGGGATGCAGGAACAAACCTAGAGACAGGTGCATCCGAGGCCTGATGACCCCAAATCCCCATAGTGTGAGGGGGCGTTGCTGCACCGCGCAGGCACAGCGCCCAATGAGTAAGTTCGGTTTCCCGTGACCACCCTGCAAACCACCCACCACCGGGGGAAGCATACGTCCACGGGGCGAAAAGAGGATATTTAGATGGCCCAAGATGGGGATATTACCAATATTTTGGCCAATTGGAAAGGAGGGGGGGGGGGATTCAATGAACCACATACCAAGAATTTGGGGAAGCCCAATGAGCCTGACTGTCCCATCCTGACGGGGGGGGGGGGCATGCAGGTCAACAAGGTGCTCTACCTGTTTTTTGTTCCGACTCAAACTGTCCAACAGCCCAGGTCCCACATGCCGCATCATGCTCACGTGCGGCGCTCTACACATGCACGTCCTGGTATGCATATGCAGCAATGTCCGGCAGTTCTCGGCGCACACTTCTCCAACGCATCGGTATGTGCAACTGTCAAATTGTACCTGTAGTTCACCTTCACTTAGCCGTGTTCTGTTGGCCAAACCTCTAGCCTGCATAGTACTACACACAGGTGTGGCGACCATACGGTTTGCACGGCAAGCTTGCATGACGCTGGCACTTTCTCCTAACGGGGGGGGATTTGGCACAAGGCCTCGGTATCTGATTGTCTGCTCTCGCCACTGCTCATTCTGACCCTCTGTGGGCCCGAACGTGTTTTGATTGTGTCAACGGAGCCCCTGGATGACTTGTCCTGTTTGACTACTCCAGGGGTCGGCTGTCCCGGAGACGGGCTGTTGCCCGTGCCGTTGACCAGGTGCATCCAGATGCACACTCCGAGTCCGTGCTGGGTTAACGGGGGGGGGGGGGTGCCATGAAGGACAAGCAAAGCCGATACGCACACTCAGCATGGAGCAAAATGATCCGATGTACATAGAAAACACAGGCCACAGGTCATACACATGGCAGAAGACCACACATCCACCACAAGCCCCTTGAACAGCTTGACTTGGAGGCGTACCAGTGACATCCGTTGCTCTTCTTGTCTTTCTTTCACTTCTTTCACTTCACCCCCTCCCCCCCTCGTCCCCCCGCCCGAGAAGGGCAAGGGCTGGGACTCAAAAACTGAAAGGGAATGAAAAAAGTGCCGCGCAGCGCCCCCGCCCCCACTGCGATGCAGGACCAGGGCCGCGGATCCCAGGAAGAGTGCCCGAGGAGGGTCAGGGGGCAGGTAGCGCTCCAGAGCGGGGCACGTTGTGCTGCCCACATTGCCGGGGTGCTGCGTTGCTGCACAGCGGTACGGAGCATGTTCATCAACGCACCGGGGGACGCTGCTCGGGCCCCGCGGACATCGGGGACTGTCGCCCGCGATGCGACTCGCATCGGGACCTCCCGACCTCATGCGGCTTGTGTGGACACGACCGGGGGAGGGGGGGGGGCGGGGGGGGACACAACATTGGGGCTGTCCTCTCGCGGGTCATGGGAACGGCAATGCTTAGAGAGCGACCGTCTGCGCCCCATACTTGGTGAAAAAAGACCTGGCAGGGCAGTGTGGCCTGGGACCCTTGCCCGTGTGCGTCACAGCCTGCCTGTGTGCGTCACAGCCTGTGTGGTACAAAACGTGCCACGATGCTGACAAAGCAGAGAGACGCCATACCATCCGAAAAACATAGAAACCGATACGTGTCAAGTGTCACGAGTCCAGCCTAGAAAAACCGTGAATCGCTGACATCCGCGCTGAAACCGTCTGAGCTGGCTGCCCAAGAGACCGTGGAGGCTGTGTCGGAGCCTCTAGAAGCCGCTTCGTCGCCCGAAAATTCAGTGACCGTTTCTGGGATTGGTTCCAAACACAGGGAATGTAGAATCGCAGTCGGACGGCTGGGACTGAAAGGAACTGCCCCTGGAGAGGGAACAGAAATTTCAATCCTCTGAGAGACTTCTGCAGGGATGGGCGTGCATGGATCAAGTCTGGGCCGCTTGTGCGGTGGCGGGAAAGTGCAAGGTACCGTGGCTTCTTTGAGTGGTGTGTGGTGGAAAGGGTAAAGTGGATGGGCATGCAGTCCGACTGAGGCGAGGCCTGGGGGGGGGGGGGGCAGACCTGGATACAAGTGACAGCCTCTTACCAGATGGGAGGAAGGAACGCATATTAATATTAGGAAGCAGAGCCCTTGGGCCGTTGGGCTTTTGCGGCCCCTCTCGCGCTCACCCGAATTGGCTGGCGTGAGAGAAGCCACCCTTGATGCCCAGGTCGCTTCCGAAAAAACAAGGTCGCGTAGTTCAGCTGCCATGCCCGTGACGCCCGAACTAGAGATGCTTGGTTCGAATCCCGCTGGAGCCATAAGCAGGAACGCAGTGTCCAAGGCGGTAGGGGGTCTGTGACCCCACGAGTGTCAATCACGTATCCCGGGGTGTATGCCACGCTGACCCCAGGACTTAAAACGGAGCGACGTGGTGACTTGCCGCGCCACATGTGCACCGGGGCTCATGGACGCAGCCATAGGCGCATGCCCTGGTGCACTGTGTGCGGGCGGCACCCTCCCTGGGGCACGCGTTGCGTGGCGCATCGGACTGGGCTCCGGACTGCGTTGATCCCGGGTCATATCGGGTGAACCCCAGCCTCTGCAATGTTCCCAATATTACCCCGCCCCCCCCTTGCGCAAACACGGGCCAGGTTCTGGTTCCAGGACCAAAAGTGCGGAAACACGGGGTCCCCGTGTTTGGACAAGCCCGTGTCAGCGCGCGGCACGTACTGCGGAACACAAGTTGCAGGCATAGCCCAACCTTAGCCCTCCCAACATGATAACAGACCGGCATACACCCCAGAGTACAAGAGCACATGGAATTATAGCTGTAGCAACACTTTGGCACCCATATTGACCCTTCCTGCATCCTGCACAAAGCTATAAGCCACGTTCTCTATTGGATCAGAACCGCAAAAACGACGGTTCAAAAAAAGGACCAAAAGTGCGGAAACACGGGGTCTCCGTGTTTGGACAAGCCCGTGTTAGCGCAAGGGGGGGTTTGGTTTGGTTTGGGTCAAGGCCTGTGCCGGACGCCCTGGCCCATGGTCAGCACTCGCCTTTGTGCCGACACGACTGGGCTAGGCGAATCGCGGTTGTCCGGTCCCAAGGCCTGCCGGACTGTTGACCGCCCCCGTACCCCGTGGTGGCACACACGGGAGGGAGATGCCGCCGTGCCTGTGTGTGTGGCGCGCGCGGGGCAGGAGGGCGGGGCGTGCATGCTGGTGGCGCTCGCAGGGCATGACGGGTCACACGGCTGCGCCGCGCCTGGCCCTGCCCGCTGGCGCCGGTGCCGCTCCAGTGTTTCTGGTTTCCCCCGCTGCGGCTTGGTCCGTCCGTGTCGCCGCTTGTAGTGGCGTCCCGGCTGTTCGTGTGGTCGTCGGGTGTGAACCAGGGTCCGCCACCACCGGGCCCTGGCTGCTTGTGGTGGAGGCGCGTCGGGGGGGGGGGGGGGGGCGTGTGGGGGGTTGTGTGATGCCTGGTGCTCCAGGCCCCGGCAGGGAGGCCATGGGAGCCTGACGCTGAGCCCGCCGGGGGAGTGTTCGGACTGGACACGCCGCCTCCCGGTCATTGACATGCGGCCAGCGGCCCCACGACTGCATGAGGCACGGGGGCGCGCTCCCTGGGCGCTCGACTGGGGGGGTCCACACCTCCTGACTGCTCTAGGCACTGGTGGTGTTGTCGTGGACTGGACCATCCGCCCACGGCGCTGAGGGACGGCAGGAGGAGGGGCTCCAGGGCGCGCTGAGCGCTGCCCTGCCCTGGAGCCTGCCCGGGCTCGGGGCCTGGGTGGCGGTGCTACTGCCCGCGTAAACGGGGGGGCCCAGAGGGCACACCACCCGAGTGACCGCTCCGTTTGGAAGGGGGAGGGGGGGGCAGGGGTCGGCAGGTGGCTGTCTGGCCTCCAGGGGTCGCCCACAACTGAACTGGAGTGCACGGGGCTGTGCTGGCCTAGGCGTCGGTGATGAAGTTGGAGGGGCACGCGCACACCTGGAGGTTCCCTAGGCAGGCCGCTCAAGGGATACCCACAGCAGTCAATCTGCGAGCCCTTCACAGCCTCCACTTTTTAGGCCCTGAGGGCGCCGACTCCGTGCACCTCTCCCGTCGGGGGGCAGGCTGGGGGGGGGGGGGGGGGTAGTGGTGGTTGGGTCTACCTGCTCACTTGTTTGGGAGAGGAGGACCACCTGCTGGGTTACCATGCGGGTCCCAGATCCCAACATACCCATCGTTCGGCGTCCGCTCCCTGTCCGTGAGGGGAGGGACCTTGATCACCATGTGACGGCCTGCAGTGAGGGTGCGGGGGTGCGAGGGCATGCTGGGGGGGGGGGGCTGTGCTGGGCCTGCTTTCGGCCCCATTTCTGTTGGGGGGGGGGGGGGCAGCAAAAGGCCTGCTCCCCTGTTTCCTGGTCCCCAAGGGGGACCAGCCCACGGCCTGCACCCTCGCTTTGTGGTGGCTGAAATTTGGGCCGACAAGGCGCAAGGGGGGGTGGAGGGTACCAATCTTCCGGGGGTCGAGCATGCCCTTGGAACCGAGCACCAGAGGCGTCCTCCGCCACAATCGCCCACGAAGCCATGCGGTGGTGGGGCCATGTGAATGGGGGCCTGAACCGCCCATCGGGCCCTCGGATGTCGCTGGTGGGGGCCCTGTGGCAGGCCACGCACCGGGAGGGGCCCGCCCACTACGCCCCCCGAAGGCGCTGCCATGGGCTGCTCAGCTGATAAGCCTTTGGGCCCTCTGGCACGGCCAGAGCCCCGCAGGCCTCCCTGAGGTACGCTGGGCGGCGCAGTCGTGCCTGCGCGCCTGAGCGTTGGCGGCGAGGCCATCACAGGCCCGGCCGGGTGGTTGGCCTGACGCTGGCCGCAGATTCATGGACAGGCACTTCGGCGGACCGGGCGGTCAGCCCCTGCCGTCATGGCGCCTCAATGCCCCAAAAAGGCGACAGTCGCCCCCCAAACACACTGCCCCCACGTGCCAATGGCCCGGGTGGGGGGCCCCATTGATATGCGCGCGGGCAGGGGAGCGGGGGATTCGAAATATCGGCAGTTTTGCACTTTGCACCTGCTTGAAGCATCTCTCTCTTGTACCTGTTGCATCTTCGTGATGGTGGTAGAGCTCACCTTGGCCACTGCGTGTGCAGTTGTCGACATTCGTGGTTCTTCACCAGCGCGCACTTCTCAAACTGCCCTGGGGCGGTGCATGTGTGAGTGGCATGCGTCTTCTTTCGGATGGCAGGCCCATTGACATGGGGGGCACCTCCCTCCCCCCCCCCCCCCCCGGCCGGTGCGCAGGCGGTGTGCACTGCCGACCGCGGGCTCAAGCACCCCTTGAGGATGCACATGCACTCACTCAATGGGCTGAGCCGTGACACTGCCCCGGCACTGGCACTTTGGGCAACGAAGCACACGGCGCCGGTATTCTCATGTGCACAATGTTCGGGTGCCCAATGGACCACCCGCGCACGTACGGCGCAACATTTGATGCACCGTGACGCACTCGGCGGGGCACCCTGTTCTTCCGGGGAGGGGAGGAGTGAAGGAAGGCTGTGAGACATGCAGACCCTGGGTGAAGGGTGCTTTGATGTGGAGATAGGGATGAAAGGGGAGGAATGCCGAGTGTAGAGCTGAACTCTTTCGGCGAATTTTACGCGATCCGCCCGTGCGACGCTTCAGAGCTGCGTACAGGCCAGATGCCCCACCACTGCTCAGGGATGGTATTGATATTTGGTCCAAATTTTTTTGCATCCATTATTGAGTTCTCCTGAAAAAAAACAAAATCCGCGTATTTTGAGCTTTAGACAGATGAGATTGGGGTGAAAAAATTTTTCACCCTCTGCCGCATTGAGCACATTGTCCTTCCGGCGCCTTTGCCGCCGACGGTCCTGCACTTCCCTGCCAATGCCAAGGGGAAGGGGGGGTCGGCGTAAAGGGTCTGGGCCCGGTCCCCCCGCCCCCCCCCCCCACCGTGTGCCCCACCCACCGTTCAGGGCTAGAGGCTGTTCCCCATCTCGTGAGGAAATGCGAGTCGGAGTGTCGGTCATGTCCGGGAGGATGGGGCGGCCTGGCCAAAGATGAGGCCGGCCTGACGCCCCTCTGAACGCAAGGACCCGGAGAGGTAGCCAAGGTGAAGATTGCAGACGACATGACCGAGCACACGTATCTACGATGGCCGATGGCCTGCTTCGGTGCAGCTGCGTATGAGGCGGGCGGGTTGTGCGCGGGGGCTACCGTTTTTGGGGTTGGGGGGGGGGGGTGATGGAAGTGATCCAGTCGCATGCCCCGTGTGACAGGGCGTTCATGGCTTTGTAGGTGGACAAACTGATGGCAGTCGATGGGCGCCTTGGCTCAAAGGGCTCCGAATGCAACGGGCCACAGAAGCTGTGCCCTTCACCGGGGATGGCCTTTCCAGAAACAATGGTCCTAGTGCACCCTCCCGAAGCAGTGCACTGGCGTTGAGAAGGAAGGTCACAAGAAGTGGTCACATAAAGAAGTGCCCAAAAACCCCTTGTTTTGGGCAGCACTCAGCCTGTACGTGTACATGGGGGGGAGGGGGATGGCACAAGGCCTTGGTGGTTGGCTCTGTTAGCCTGTGGCGGCGCCTATTGGCCTCTCGCCTTTGAACCTTCTGCTATGACAAGCAGGCATCCGTACTACTGCGGGCATCCACCTTCCTGGGTGGGAATCCAGAATGGCGGGGGGGGGGGGCAAGGCAGAAGACACAGCACTTTTGTCATTCCACGGCATGCAATGCCATTCCCTGTCATCACTCACCACGCTTCTGCCGGCATGCAGCACCAGTTTTGCAGGCTGGATCACACGTGCAAGGAATGCTCTTGCGGCCCTTTGTGGCAAAAAGGAACAACAGAGCCTGCAACAAATTACGCAAGCAGTGTACAAATACCAGCAGTCGCCAAAAAATGCGCAGTGGAAGCAGGAACAGTCACAGTAAATTTGCAGTACAGGCAGTGCAGGCACACAAGACATTTTATTGTGGACACCTTGTTTGGTGACCGTTTTTTTTTTTGCAGGGCTTCCACTGTCCCACTATGGCCCTTTACGTTTATTGCGACCAGTCACAAAAAGTGACCCCCCCCCCCCCCCCACAGACCCGGACCCCCCAAATGGCGCCAAAATTATATCCATCCCTGACAGGTAGGCCAGGACATGTTGTCCCGCTATGGATATCAGAGTTGTCAAGTGCATCCGGCACGTTCTTGGACAGCACGACAACAACCACAACGACCTCATGGCAGTGTTATAGCACTGCGGAGTCAAGCACTGCAGTCCAGATTGCATGGTCGGTGGAGGCACAGTGGTGTGCACACCGATCCAGCCTTCGCAGAGGGCGTTGTCCACGCAGGGACCAGTCGCACTGGCCAAAACGATCCCCTCCATTCCAATCCAATCCCCCCCTCTTTCCCTACCCCGCCGTTCCCTCCCCCTGTCATTCCCTCCCCCCCTGAATCTAAGACAGAAACTGAAATTCACCCGCACATAGTGATGACCGAGTGAACGGAGCGCTGGAGGATAGGCAATGGTGCTTTTCCTCTTTCTCAGGTACAATTTCGGGTGGGAGCTTGCCTTTTTGGAAACGGTGGGAGGGACACACACAGACACACAAATATGTTGGGAAGCGCAAACGGACACCACAAGAAATCAGCAAAGCGGTGACACACACACACACACACACACACACACACACACACACACACACATTGTGCTGGAAACCAGGGGGCGGCAAGAACCGCAGGTCGCACGACGTCAGTGAGGACGAAAAACGAACACACACAAACACACACGATGTAACCGCAAACAAGAACAAAGCAAGAAAAGCGGTGGAAAGAAAACTCCTCAGGGACAGCAGCGCTGTTCTAGACGTCTTTCGGCTGTATGGGGAAATGAGGGCAGCGCGGCATGACAAGGCAGCGTGCAATCCAGCAGGTCAGCCCGCAGCCCTGTGTAGCGAAGCAAATCACTGGCACCACCTCTACAGCAGTTCTGCACCCCATACTGCACAAACAC
>OZ038382.1:29896890-29908500 GCA_964036045.1 Eutreptiella sp. 'Long Island Sound 2002'
CATGCCCTCCGACACCAACCACCACCACCACCACCACCAACAGGACTTCTCGGTGGCCCGTGTCCAGCACCCATGCAATGGTGTGAACCATCCACCCAGCCATCCCTTTCAAACCGTTGGGTGCCAACCTGGCGCGTGGTGAGTTGGGCATGGTCTGACTCCTTGACCCCTCCCCTCGCCCTGGTTTTTGGTTTTCCGACCTGTGTCCGACCTGTGCGTGTTTGGCATTGGCTGAAACATTTTGCTCTCCTAACACCCCCTTGCACAGTTTGTAAATTGGGCAAGCATATTGATGCCCTTGGAATGCTAGAAGAATTGTCGTGGGGTATTCAAGGGCTGTGGTAGGCACCGGTCCAACAGGTTGCATGCCATGCTAAGGATGTCCCCCACCTCCTCTACATGTGGGCAGGCTGCCATCCTAGCTGGCCATGTGACGAGCCTGCAGCATACCCACGTCACCACGATAAATCCCTGAATATTTTACAAATATTAGTCAAGTTGCCAACCTAGTACATTGGCATCCCCCTTGAACTTTGACGTACTCATGCACTATGGCAATTTGTACTGTGTGTGACCTGACATCACAGGGCATCGCTGGGATCCCCAGCTGCGGTTTGATGCACCGGTCCTGTGCGGCTGCCATTGCAGAACTGCCTCAGGCCATAGCAACACACTCCAGTGACTTTCCCATCGAGGGACTATTGGGGCCCTGCAGTATTGATCTGGCGGCCATCGTCAGTTCTGTGCTTGCGTTCTGCTCCGTCCTCAGTGTGTGCCCTGCATGTTTGGTCGTCGCTGTGCACATCGCGGGGCGTCGGTCAGGGGGTGCCGTAATGAAAAAAAAAAAAACTCGGAGTGTCCAATACGCCCTACGATGGCGGCCGGTGGGTAACCGATGGCGATTGGTGGGTAACCGATGGCGGTTGGTGGGTAACCGATGGCGGTTGGTGGGTAACCGATGGCGGTTGGTGGGTAACCGATGGTGGTTGGTGTGTAACCGATGGCGGTTGGTGTGTAACCGATGGCGGTTGGTGGGTAACCGATGGCGGTTGGTGTGTAACCGATGGCGGTTGGTGGGTAACCGATGGCGGTTGCTGGGTAGCCACCAAACATCAGAGAGTGGATGCCATAGTAAAAAAAAAAAAGGGTCAGCGTCCTTATGGCACCCCCTGCGGTTCGCGCTGGCCGTGCCGCTTTGGGGATCACGGTAGCAGCATGGTGATGGTGTTTTACGAAATCGCTGGTGCGGGCACACAGTGCCTGTTGTGCGCACGAATGGGCGCACGATATCTATACAGTCCTCCTTGTCCAGGGCAGCCGGGGCTGCGAAGTCACCCTGTTGAGTGCCAAAACCCTCCAAGAGAACAGATGTAGACAGGAGGGAAGCAGGGAGGAAGGAGCGAGGGAGTGAGGGAGCGAGGGAGGGAGAGGGAGGGGGGGAGGGAGGGAGAGGCAGAGAGGGAGGGGGAGGGAGGGAGGGAGAGGGGGGAGGGAGGGAGAGGGGGGGGGGGGGAGGGAGGGAGGGAGAGGGAGGGAGGGAGAGCGAGGGAGGGAGGGAGGGAGACATGGAAGAAAAAAGGGAAGGGTCGGAGGGAAGAGGGGGAACAGAAAAGACCCTAAGAGCGAGTGAGGAGTGAGGGTGGTGAGGTGAAGGAAGGATGAGGGATGGAGTACCAGGATGCTGTCCCCCATCAATTTGTCAATAATGCCCCCGTACATTGTAATCTCAGGGATCATGTCAGACAGCCACGTGTTGATGTACATCACACTCTCCTCAAGCGTCAGCCGCAGCGCCAGCTCCGTGAAGTCGCGTACGGCCAAGAACAACACAGTCAGAGTTGTGAGGCAGCTGGTGCCCAACTCCAGGCGCGAGATGTCATGGCAACCCAAGAGCACAACGGTGTGGCGTGGGACGAAGGCGCTGACGGCCTGGCCGTGGGCGTTCAGGGCAAGCTTCTGTTCGACAAGCTCAGTCTTGACCTGAGGGAGGGGGGCGCTGGAATGCAACTCGGCAGCAAATGCCTGAGGAAGTACCCTCCAAGTCCCTACATGCTCCACACTGTAGGGATGTATTAGAAGAGAGGAGGGAGGGGTGGGGGTCTGGGACCCAAAAGTTTGTGTACCAAAATGGCCCAAATCAGATTTTCCCAATGGTAAATTCTATTGCCTTTGGCAAGGAAAGAGAGAGGTCTAATTTTCAAAATTTTTCAGGTGCCACGAAATAGCCTAGACAACTGCAATTTTGGAGCTATCAGGGCGCCCATGGCCTGGGCTACATGGGCCTAGTGGTCACTTTGTGGGTCCCCATGGGTGCTCAAGTACCCGTATAGTCACCAAACGATCACCCAACTGCCAACAGCCCAAACCCATCCCAGGGGCAGAAAAAAGGTTTCGGAAATGTCGATTTCGTGAAAAAATTCTATTGCCTTCAGCAGTGCACCTCGAAGAGAGGCTGACAGTCAGCCAATCAGTCAGTTAGTCAGGCCAGCAGTCAGTCAGTCAGACAGTCAGTCGGGCAAGCAGGCAGGCAGATAGAAACACACAGTTTGGGTTCTTTTTCAGCAGACTCGGCTTCAAGCAGTGGGGAAATCCTATAATCAGGAAGAAACACTGGTCGAGTGGCAAAGCAGCCGACGGCAGACGTGCCAGTCGGCGGTTCGGACCCCAGCCACCTCGCCACAGACGACGAGAGTCAGCCGGTCGAGACTCGAACCGCCAACCCACAAGTCTGCGGTCGGCTGCAATACCGTTCGACCACTGCTTGTTCTGACAGCACCTGTTCTCCCCACTGCTTGAATTGTTCTGAGCATAAACTTTTGACCCCCCCCCCCCCCACCACCACCACCCCACCCCCCCTCAAAAAAGTGTGATCCAGTTTCAGGGAATAGAGGCTGCAGAATCAAAAAATCCAATGGGGGATTGTCGTATTGGGCAAAAGAATGATTTGGGGTTGGGCATCCAATATCATGCCTTGGGGTATGCTACGCGAATGACCCCAAAAAGGGGGGGTATACGACGCCCGCGCGTGCGCTTGATCTAACAACCTCTCTTTGAGGTGTTTTTCAGGTGCCACTAAACAGCCTCAAAACCAGCAAATTTTGGGGATTTTGGGGGGCCCATGGCCCGGGATACATGGGCCTAGTGGCCACTACGTGGGTCCCCAGGGGTGCTCAAGTACCCATATTGTCACCAGATGATCACCCAAACTCATCGCAGGGGCGACATAGGGGTTTCGGAAAAAGTCGAATTTTGAAAACTTTCCAGGTGCCACTGAACAGCCTAACCAGCGTGAAAACAGCTGAGGCCTCACTGACAAGGGGGCGGGGGGGGGGGGGGGGGGGGCGCTATGGGTTAAGGGGTCCATATACAAGACAAAAATTCTTCAGGACCCAGGTCCAAATCCACAAGATGCAGCCGCAATTCACAAAGAAGTTTGGACCCGCCCCCCCCCAAAAACCCCCCAACGGGGCGGCAAGGGGTCGAAATCGAAAAATTCATTGGGGGATCATTTTGTCTCCCAAAGTGATCCTTTTACAAGGGGTTACACATCCAATACCGTACCTTGGGGTATGTTATGCGAATAACCCCAAAAAGGGGGATATACAGCGTCCGCACCTGCACTTGATCTAATAACCCTCTTCGAGGTGATTTCGTTTTTTCCCGCAATGGTCGCTTTGGTCTGGGGGGGGGGGGGGGATGTCCCGGGGGCGTAACCCCCCTCCTCCTCCCGTTGTACGGCCATTCTAATACTTCCGAGCAGAGTCCAACAAGCCGCCCACTCCGCACGCCCAGTGATGACCTCCAGCCCGTGCATGCCCCCCCAAACCCACAGGTCCTCCGACCCCCTGCAAGCTGCGCAACCCCTGCCTGCCCCTCCAGCCCCTGACGCTCCTCCGACCAATGAAAGCTCCTCCAGCCCTGCCCCGCATGCGGACGAAACCCTGTATAGCCCCCAACCAGGCATCCTGATTGGAAGGGAGGGAGGTGCACCCCCCCCCCCCCTCCAGGGCGTCCAGCCTACGCCCAGCCACTGTCTCCCTGATGGCAGGTGCCAGCTTCAACAACATTTGCAACCGACAGTAACCGCCCCCAACCGCCTCGGCAACCTCCTCCAACAGCTTCTGGGGCCACCTCTGAGGTTGCTTCCATTCTAATGCATCCCTGCCCCAAACCCTGCGTGCCGCCCCATCACAGCCTCTGCATGCTCTCCAAGCCCTTGCATGCCACGCCAGCATGCCCTCGGACCCCGTGCCCCCCTGCCGTTCAACCCCTGCACCCCCCAACGACCTCAGAGAGTTGGCTGAAAGGCACCGCAACGGCCCGGGCGGCCCATGCGCCCATGCAGACCCCCGACACGATGGCCAGTCCCGCGAGCAAGCCCAGGCCGACGGTGGCCCGGAGGGTGGACCGGACGGCGTCCAGAGCGGCTTCGTAGGAGTCGCGAATGCTCTGCCTGAGGAGGGCCCCGAGGGACTTGACGTAGGCCTCGTCGCGCGCCCGCAATGGCCCTGCGAGCGACGCGTTGACGGCGTTGGCCGTCCACAGGGCCCGCAGCCGCGCCTCCAGCAGCAGCTTCTCCGTCGTCACTGGGGACTTCATGAGGGCATTGAGTGACCCCTGAAAGGGCCGGGGAGGCCTGCAGCAGTGCTCTGTTGAGCTGGACTGAGCGGAGGCCTGCGTGGGAGGGGCGGGCGCAGGGAGAGGGTGTGTGCCAAGGGTGACCCCAGGGGGTGGGGGGGAAATTGGCTTGCGGCGGGGGGGGGGGTCGTTCGAGCCCCTGTCCTGGACCCCCCCTCCCCTTCTGGGCTCCTGTGACGGGGACCCCCGACGGGCTGAGAGGGGAGGTTGGGGGGGGGGGGGGGTCCTGACATACCACAACATATATGACTCAAAATGACCCCCACAATGCGCTGATCATTTTGAGGGATGTATCACAGGGGAAATTTTTTTGAAAAAAAATCGTCCGGGCCGCTTTGCGGCGCAGTTGGTGAGTCATCATCAGAGGTTTTAGACTAGCCTCTTGGGACTGGCCTGTCACGAGAGCCCCTTTCCTAGACCCCCCCCCTCCTTTGGGGGGCTCGAACGAACCCCCCCCCCCCCCCGCCCCCTGGTGCGCAAGCCCAATTTTCCCCATGCCCAGAGGGAAGGAGGGGAAATGCGGGTGAAGGGAGCGCCGGTGCAAAAGGAGACTACCGGGGGGGGGGGGGATGGCACAAGGCCTTGGGGGTTGGCTCTGGTAGCCTGTGGCGGCGCCTATTGGCCTCTCACCCTTGAACCTTCTGCTATGACAAGCAGGCATCTGCACTACTGCGGGCATCCGCACCAGGAAGGGGGGGGGGGGGGTAGGAACGTGCGATATTTGGAACGGCGAAGTTTGCTGCTGCGGAGAAAAGGTTGGCGCCGAGTTTCAAATGCCACCGCAAAACTTGGTGTTCCCGACTGTGGCACAAGAACACGCATACACCGCGCGAATGGTGGGTGTTACTTCCGCTTGGACTGTGGTTGGCCCTGGCACTATACAGCGCAGCATGTGGGACTGAATGCTCATGGATGCTATGGACGAACCGTCATGTACAACAACAAGAGGCAGGCCGCAGTAGCCCCCAACGGGCCGCCTGTAGACCACCTGCGCAGGCACACGGGGAATGCGCATACCACGAGCGCTAAAAGCGACGCCTAGAAAACTGGCTTCGGACCTTCAAATACCGCGGCATAATTTGGTAAAATCTTGTTGTGCCAAAGTGTGCCATTCCGAATGTCGGCTCGTCCTAAGTTCCCCTGAGTACCGTGCAGCGAGAGGTCGGGTCAGAAGAGGATGAGACCAGATGAAAACCTCCCTCCCTCTCTGGCGGCGTCCTTCTGTCTGCGCATATCAAAATCAAGAGGAGGACAGCTGCATGGAGCGGTGGATGGATGGATGGATGGATGGATGAATGGATTGGGGGCGGGCCGGGGAAGGGGGGGGTGAATGGGTGGGATGGGTGGGGATGGGTAGGTGGGGGGGGTGGAGGGGTGGGGGGGTGGATGGGTGGGGATGGGTGGGGGGGGGGTGAATGGGTGGATGGGTGGGGATGGGTAGGGGGGGGGTGGAGGGGTGGGGGGGTGGCGATCCCCTCCCTACTCTCCCGCCTGCCCTCCCTCGTACCTTCCCTCCTAATCTCCCTCCCTCTGTTTCTGTCTGGAGGTCCGGAGGGATAGATGGGAGGGAGACCTTGGTAGTTCATGAGTTGCTGGATGGAGGCCTCGTCGAGCACGGCCCCTGCGCAGTTTGCTGACAACCTCCAGGGACACGACGTCGGAGGCCTCCTTTGCGTCCAGCATGAGCATGTTGGTGTTCATGCCGATGGCCGCGTCGCTGTTGGCGGTGAAGTGGATGGCGTCCGTGATGGCGTGGTGGCACTTGAGGATGCCGGCGGTGTACTGCGCGATTACGTCCACAGGGTTGGAGAGAAGCTGTGGAGATTGAGAATGAGAGGCAGGGGGGCCAGGGAGGAAGGCCGCAACAGGACAGAGGGTGTAGGGTCGATGCCGTGCAGACTTGCACTGCAGTCAGGCGCTCCCGGGGGGGGGGGGGGGGGGGCTTTGACAGGGGGAGAGAGACAGACAGGGACAGGGAGGCAGGAGTGAACGCATGCGGGCGGCCGTCCCGTGTCCGGTGACCTCCAGCTGCGGGTCGAGCGGAGCAGCAGAAGGGCACCGCAGACACCCCAATGGCCTCCCGCCCCGGGGGGCCAGAGGGGCAGGCAGGGATGCACTAGAAGGGAAGGGACCTCGGGGGCGGCCCCAGAAGCAGTTAGACAGGCGGTTGGTGGAGGTTGCCGAAGCGGTTGGCGGCGGTTACTCTCGGTTACAAACGCCATTGAAGCGGGCACTTGCCGTCAGGGAGACAGTGGCTGGGCATAGGCTGGGCGCCCTGAGGAGGGGGGGGGGGACCTCCCCCCCTTCCAATGCATTCCTGGGGGCAGGGCACACACCCGAACGGCCTCTCTCTGATGCATGAAGTCCTGGCACACCGCCAGTTTCATGAGCACAACCCGCGGCAGGAGATGGAACTGCCGCCCGAGGTACGTGTCGAAGTCCGCCACCGTCGCGTCCACCGCCCGCTGCCGGGCCACCCACTCCCGCCGGGCCTTGGGGGTGCCCGTCCCGGCGTAGGCCTCCGCGGCCGCGCGCTCCGCGGCCATGACGTCCGAGAAGTCCACCACGTGGCCGGTGGCCTCCAGCAGCAGCATGAGGGTCGTGGCGTTGTGGAGCTTCGTCGCCTGGCGGGCCATGACCGTGACGGAGACCAGGGTCAGCCCCGCGAGGGGGGCGGTGAGCATCAGCACGAGCTTGACCCACAGCCGTACCTGAAAAGAGGCGGAGTGGACAGAGGAGGAGGGGGGTGGGGTTTGGCACAAGGCCTTGAAGGGGGGGGGGGGGGGATGATGGGACGGAGATAGGCAGGGGGTGCGGGAGGGATGGAGGGGGGGGTTCGTCGAAAGTGCGGACTGGGTCGCTTTGGGGTGCGTGCGTGTCCTGCACCAGTGTGGAGCACCCCCCTGTCGTCCCTGCGAACAAGCTGACCTGCCAGGGCGTCGCAGGCTCACCCGCATTGGGCTCGGGGCTGCGGGTCACCGCTGACTCTGTTGCAAATGCAGTGCAGCTTCACGCACACGCACGCTTGCAGGCAGGCATGCACACACATGGAGGAAGGAAGGTGATAGGGTGCGGGGGGGAGGGGGGAGGGGGCTGAGACCCAATTAAGGTGAGCTACGCGAAGGTGTAGATGAAACCTTTGGTCAACTCACCTGTTTAACACGGCCACCTCCCAAGAGTTTGCAACCACCGCAGGATTCCAACAACTGAAAAGCACAAAGCTTCAAAAAGGGGAGGGAAAATTGACGACACAAATTTGTGCGAGGAAAAGAAAACGGTCTGTCAGAGCGAAATCCCACTGCGTTTATGCTGTTCGGAGCATTGTGATGGGGTGAAAAATGTAACTCGTGTACAAGAAAATCATCGGTGCAATTATTTTTTTTCGCGGCAAGGTTGTGTAACTTCAGGAAAAAAAAAAAGAAAGAAAACCCACAAAAATCAGATTGGGAGTAATTTTGTTTTCTGTAAACACTGATGCAATTGTTTTCTCAGAATAATGCATCTTTTGCAATATGCACACTTGCCGGTTCTGTACGACACCCCATAGTGACCTGAATGATGGGCCGCCGAGTCCACAAAGCACAAGTACTCATGTGTGGCCACCAATTAATTGGAACTCAGCCAATATAAGAATATGGACGCCTGATGGAGGTAAATGTAGAGGTAGGACAGGGCCAATTGTCGTGGAGTAACCCGGCGTGGGCTAAAAGGACAGCTATCAGGGTTTGGGCCATACAAGCCCAAGTCCTCCGATTGAAAGACCGATCTCATCTACAAAAGTGCATTCTGCAACTACTTGTAGGGGGTGCACACTTTGTAGGCCTTTTGTTTTCCAATATTTACTCCACCTGTTTGGCATACCAAAGGTGGTGCCCATGAACTTGCTACTTTGTTGGCCGAGTCCCAATGAATTGATGGCCATACAGAGTATTTCCATTGATCCAGGGGAATGAAAGCAGGAAGGCAAGCAGAGAGGGACGGGGAGGGGAGAAGGATTTGCTTGTGGTTACAGGGGACCGTGGAAGCGGTTGGGAGGGCGGGTACTGGCAGTTGGAAATGCAGTTGGGCTGGCGTTGGGGTATGGAATGCCTGTGGGGCAGAGTCAGGACTGGAGTATTTGGGGGGGGGGGGGATACCCACCCGCCACTTCAGGGATTCCCTGGGACGGACGGACGGACGGACCGAGGGCAAAAGTTGGAGGAGGATGACACAGTGAGCGACCGACGGGTCCCGAGAGGGCACCTTCTGCTTCCACATCTTCTTGGCGCTGCGGTCGTGCTTGGTGCTGCTGGGCTTTGCCGGACCAGAGAGGGCGGGAGGGCCCGTCGGGTCCGGGTCGGTTGCCTCCGAGTAGAACGACACCCGGGCCTCGAGGGGGGCCGCGGCGTAGGCCTCGCGAGGCCGTCGCAGCCGCTCTGCTCCGGGGAATGGCGCACCTCCACTTGGTCCTTCCACACCACCATGCGGCCGGGGCTCGGGGACGAATGGGACATCTGCATTTGGGGGGGGGGGGGTCAGTGAGGCATGCGATGCGGACCTGTGCGGATACCCGGGCCAGGCCACGGCTGAGCGTTACCCGGGGGGGGTGGGGGGTGGCACAAGGCCTTGGTGTCGGTTTGTTGGCGGCGCCTACTGGCCTCTCGCCACTGTGTCCGGGTCTGGAGTCCTGAAGATCCACCAAGCCGCTGTGTCGGCCCACCCGGGGGGGCGGGGGGAGGGGGGGGGCAGCCTCCGCCTGACCCAGCTCTTACCCACCCGCATCAGAAACTTTTCCTCCGAAAAACAATGAAATTTATCAAAGGGGCCCGAACTTGGGGTCGATTTCAGGTACACAAACTTTTGTTGGCCCTCTGAGCCCCCCCCCTCCCCCGGTGTATGTCACGGTTGCCACTCAGCCGCGGCCTGACCCAGACATGGACATGCACATGGACAGGCCCCTGGACCGGGGCACGGCATTGGCATGGACAGCACCAGCACCTCAAACGGTGTGCTGCTACCCCCTGTACAAAGCGGGGGGGGGGGGGGATGCCGAGCCTATTCCATTTCGCCGTCGTAAATTTCGCTGTGGGGAAATATCGCGGAGGCCGCCAAAAAACGCGTGGGAAATTTCACGGGCGCTCCCAGAAATGCTGTGGTGTGTGGGGCGTTGCGGACTCCGTGGAGCTGAGCCACTCACGACGCGGGGAAGACCCATCGGCCACACTCTGCCAGCGATGAGGGTCAAGCTGGTCTCATGTGGTCAAACTTTGACAGCGGGATTCGAACTCACACCTCCGGCACGGGCGACCGGACCTCCCTGCACAGGAGCCCCTGGGCCTTGCTCTTTTCACTGTATAGGCCTTCGGAGTGGCCCGCCTCCCTTCACTTCACGCAGACAAAACAATGCACGGCACGGAAGATCACAAGATATCCACAAAAGGCCACCGGGGATTGGGGGTGAGGGGATCCCTGCAGCGCATGCCAAGGGGAGCCTGGTGGGGGCTTGGGCTCCGAGGGTGTGGCCTCGAAGGGTGTCCAGGGGGGTGAACTGTGTGCCCACCCAGCCTCCTGCGCTCGGAGGGGTGCATGCCGAAGGCAGGCACAGCCGCCACTACAAGGAACCAAACGGTTGAAATCCGCGGCTTCCTCTACCCTCACATGAAGCTCACCAACGTCCTGGATGACGACCAGGGATGCATTGGAATGGGCGGGAGGTGACGCCCCCCCCCCCTCCTGGGCCACCCAGTCTATGCCCAGCCATTGTCTCCCTGACGGCAGTGTTCAGCTCCAATGGCATTTGTAACCGACAGTCCTCACCCTCAACCGCTTTGGCGACCTCCTCTGACCGCCTGCCTAACTGCTTCTGGGGCCGCCTCTGAGGCCCCTTCCCTTCTAATGCATCCGTGACAATGACCAGCTTCGCGCTCGCTCACAAGCACAAGCAAAACTGACGTGACGAATCGACTGACTGCCGGCAACAGCACAACAGTACCTGCCTCCCACTGCGCCAACGACAGAAAAGGTGCGGGGCGGGTGTGGGAAACCTCAGAGCGCAGAAGGAGGAGAAGGAAAGGACAAAAGGGAAAGAATGTTTGTGGTTGTTAGAAGCCCCTGTCAGGAAAATTATCCTGCAGATGCACACCCCAGCGCGCTCAAGTCAGTGCTGGAGTCGGCAAACCCAGCATTGACTCGGAGTGTGCATCTGGATGCACCTGGTCAACGGCACGGGCAACAGCCTGTCTCCGGGACAGCCGACCCCCGGAGTAGTCAAACAGGACAAGTCATCCGGGGCTCTGTTGACACAACCAACACACGTTCGGGCCCACAGAGGGTCAGAATGAGCAGTGGCGAGAAGCCAATAGGCGCGGCCAAAGGCACACAATCAGATACCGAGGCCTTGTGCCAACCCCCCCGCGGTCGTGTCCACACAAGCCACACTGCCCAACGGGCGGCACATGGACTCACGCTGTCCCGATGCGGGTCAAGTGGCATCGCCGGCGGACAGTCCCCAGTGCCAAGGGGACCATCAACGCGGCGCCCCTCGGGGCGTTGATGCACATGCCCCGCACCACCACCATGTGCAGCGGTCTGTGCCCCGGCAGCAACATGCGGCAGCACAGCCCCGTGTGCCCAGGCCATACACCAGCGCCCAGGGGGCGGGGGCAGGGATGCATTCGAAAGGAAGGGGGCCTCAGAGGCCGGCCCAAGAGCGGCTAGACCGGCGGTTGGAGGAGGAGACCAAAGCAGTTGGGGGCGGTTGCTGTCGTTTACAAATGCCACTGAAGCTGGCACTGGCGTCAGGGGGACAGCGACTGGGCATAGGCTGGGCGGTCTAGAGGGGGGGGGGGGGGCTACCCCCCCCCTTCCAATGCATCGGGGGGGGGGGGGGGGGCTCATTAATTTGGCAAACCCCAGCCGACCCCCACCCCTTTTCCCACATCAGAAAAGAGTTGCTCGGGGAAAAAATTGACATCTACTGAAGAGGCCTCAATT